>JBAMBJ010001927.1:0-18008 GCA_037043495.1 Drosophila recens
CACTGTACGGTTAGTGTATGGAGGAAGCAATAAATATGCATGAACAGTGGGAGCAAGTCGCGTACTTAGCAGCGGACATGACAGCAGACGGACAGCAGAAGGAGTGCTCTTAAAGTTGGCAGCATAAACAGCAATAGTCTAGCTGGCAGCGACTGCCGGACTTCTTCTCCGGCTGACTAACAGACTGACGATTCATTCTCGCGCTGGCAACTATTTTTATTGCATATTTTTGGGGGCTGTGGCAAAATTAATTGCACTTGAAGTATGCACATTAAATTTAATGAGCTCGCGAGCGTGCAAGCAGCACAGACAGAAGACAGACAGCGGACACAGGAGTGCGAATAGTGCAATAAGTGGGAAAGTGGGGAAGAGTGGAAATGGGGAAGGGAGGATTAAGGATTAAGGGGCCAAAAGCGCTTAGCTGCAATTAAGTTTAATTGTTGCTCCAATTGTCGCTAGGCAGCAAAAGCGAAAGCAGAAGCAGAAGCAGCTTGCGATGTTGCACGAGCTGTTTAACAGCTACTTAAAGGGTGGCAGCTTCTCAATTGTTCCCTGCACATCGTTCATACGACCCGTGTGCAGGACCAGGACCAAGACCTAAACCCGATTTCGCTACAACACTTAAATATCAAATGCAGCCGGAATGAGGCGTTTGCTTTTGCTTTTCGTGGCCTTTCGACTAAACAGCGCTGTGTGCAACATTTTGGTGCACAACACGCAGGTGGCTGTGTATGTTGCCATGGCTGCTGTTGCTGCTTTTGTTCAACACACTCACTCATAGCAGTATATGCACATATATTGCCCAGCTAATGTTGCTGCTGCTGTTCGTGCGCAAGAGCTCATACCAGCTCATTAAGAATGAATGCCAATTGGGAAGCAGCAACTGCCAAAGGTCATATTTCTCAGTTTACAGCACGGTTACGGTTACGGTTTTCAACTGCACCCACAGGCAACAAAATGCAATTTCATCTTAGCCATTTGCAATTTCCATTGTTGGCCTAACTAATTAGCAGCATTCCGAATGGGCAGCAGCACTTAAATTAACCTTAGATTATTTCGAGCAGTGAGTTTGCCACACAAAACTGATTTTCGACGCATCCATTAGATGTAATTGGCAACTTATGTATTTATTTACAGTGTAAAGTATCTGATCTGATTTAATTTATCATAAGATAAATATACAGTCGTGCCACTGACTGTCTTCATACAGCGATACATTTGTCAAATTTGCGTGCAACTAAAGCATGTTTTGATGCGAGGTCTCTTATATTAATCATTGTATTCAAGTTAAATCCCGTTCTAATGATGCAATAAATTTCTATAACCCATTTAGGTACCCATGAACATATAGATTTTGACATTATAAAAAAAGTCACATTTTTAAACTTTTTTTCCTGGATATTTTCAAAAATATGATTTTGATGCAAAATGAACTATTCATTCAAACAATTACTTAGAGTGTAGAATGTCAAAAAACGATGTTTGTTAACAAATTTAATTTTTGACTAGTATTGTTTTATTAATGGTTTTTTGATAAACAGCAAAAAGCCAGCTTTTTGTGTGAAATTAGTTACTTAGCAGAAAACGGGTTTAAATCGTCATTTTGAGGATTTTCAAAAAATTATAAAAATTACTAGCAAAAATATTTTTGAAGAGAATTTTTATTTTAGTTTTTAAGTATTAACATTTAATCAACTCCTTAAGTTGTCATTATTTTAAAAAAATAAACATTTACTTAATTAGCTTTATTTATTGTACAACAAAATGTGTCTGGTAAAGGTACATGAAAATCACTTCCATGATTATCGAGTTGCCAAATTTTCTATGTATTTCTGAATCACTTCTCCAAGGGTATTAAAATGAATTCGTAGAGTCTTCAACACATCAGAAGTAAACAAGTCAAAGATCCGCTCATTTAACGCTCGATCAAATGAGAATATGAATAAATGGATTATCTATAATTCTGACATTTTTATCAATTGTCCAATTGCAATTGCAACTCGAGCCGTCATCACGGACTTTATGTTTACGGATCTCACTCAATTTGAAATTGTTTTTAATGCCAACAATCATCAACTGTTGGCCAGCTGGCAACTGTTGGCTGTAAGCACTTGACTTTTTAAACTGACCTTTGATTAAGTAAGTAATTTGTGTATTTTTTGAACTCTTTATTTCTATGCGAAACATTCGAGTATTTATTTGCGGACAATTTCTTGGAAATTAAACCTGAACTGTTATCATTTTTTACCACATAAGAAGTGTTGTTGTTTTGTGATATTTTGATAAAAACGTAATCTATCTACGGGATTTGAAAAATGTTTGTTAATTTTGTTTATCTATTTTGAGTAAGTATATTTCTTCGGAATTAGTTAAAGTGCATCTGCTAGTCGATCACGCTTGATTAAATCATTATTGGTTGGTTCCCTTTTCCATTTAATTCAATTGGTTTCATGTGCTGCTCGACAAGTGGAATACGTTCGGTTTATTTCCCGTAAATGTTTATTTAATTCGAATTTAATTTCACATTTTCGCAATTCGCTTAAGTATTTTACACTGTTTTTGTTTTCCGTTCCGCAAGTGAAGTGCAAACAAAACAGAAACCGAAACAGAACCAAAACCAGAAACAGAACATCTCGTGAATTTGCTCTGGTGGCCAGTCAACATTTAAAACAAATTAAATTCTTTGTTACATTTTCAACACACAGAATTACAAAAAAGTAAACAAGATAAATAAAAGCGCAAAAAAAGAAGAATCAAACGAGTAGTTGTTGAAGCTGCACATAGTTTCCAAATTAAAATAAGAAAATAACCAAAATCAAGGTAGTTTTAACAGGCAGTAGAAATAGGAACTCCGAGTAGAAGGTCATTAAAGTAATGCTACGTATAGTTTGAAAAACAGCCAAGAGCAAAAAATAGTTGAGGGAGATTTTCTGAGCAAAATTGAAACTTTTGATTGAATACAAACTACAATCTCGGCAGAGCAATGAGTCGCTGGAGGAAGTTGCTTTCAACTTTACTTTCCTGCTGGGTTGGTTACCTGAACCGAACCGAACCGAACTGAACTGACCTGCCTGGCAGCGTTTTTGCACCCAAACTTGCTCTTGGTAGCGGCAGCAAAACTTAGTTTTCTAAATTAAAATAATACAATAAAGATTATATATAGTATGCCCATACCCATTGTTACTTCAGAGCAGCTCCTACACTCGTTCTCCAACTCATACTCATATATGGCCAAGACCAAACTTTGGCTACAATTTCTGTGGAGACTCTTGCCTTATGTACATGTTTCCATTACCCAAATACACGACCCTCCATCGTTCAATTTAAACTAAGCAAGTTTTAATTTGAACCAACCAAAAGTTGACATCAACATGTGCTGCATGTTGCAAGTGTTTGTTGCAAGTCGAAGAGATTCTATGTACCCAAATATTGTGCTTAGTTACTTCTTGCCATGAATACCAAAGCAACAATTAGGCTGCAATTAGAGTCAAGCAAAAGAAGCCAATGTTTGTTTAACAAAACCAAACAAAATTAACTCAAAGTTGAGCTGAAAGTTTCAGTCTTACCAAGAATCAAAAGGATGGCTTTAATGAGGAATGCTTGGCGAACTTTTCAAACTTTAGTTTCGTTAACGGAAATTATACAACTTTAAACACAACTTGGTGAAGAAATTATTTTACTCTTTGATAAACATACGATAAAGTGCAAAGTATCTCAGGAAATTTAAATTGTATCTTCTTTTGCAGATTTGAAGAATAAGTAGAGATTTTAGAGCCCTCAGCTTAAAGTATCTTAGATTGAAACTCTGCATCTTTCATGCCAATCAATAAAGTTTTTTTGAGTCCTGCCAAAATATGTCAGAATATGAGCAAGTTGTAATAAGACCTTGTTCAAGAAAACTTAATCTTACTTAAGCATGAGCATAAAATAATTGCAACAATGTGACATACCTATGCCATACTACATATTATTCTCACAAAGGAGATAGAAAGACAAACCGAACAGCTGCAATATTAATAAGCTAAGCAGGTGAGAATCTAATCCAATCGATTGCCATCATTTGAGTCAAGTGCTCACTAAAAGTTTCGCAGCTGCCGCGTGAAAAAATAAGCAAAACATCATCTCAAAAGGAGAGCAAAAAAGGTAAGAGGAAAACAAAAACATTGCTCAATTTAAACGTCGACCAAAGTATGAAACGATAATAAGTATAATAAAGACTGCAAAAAGTTTCAAAAAATAAATATGTTGGCAAAAAATAAAGAAAGAACAAAGAAAATGTCTGGCAGGAAATTCATGTTGATGAAAAATGTTTTTTATGCGCGCTGCCATTCACAGTAGGTCCTTAGTCCTTAGTGAGTGTAGTTGTGTGTGTGTGTTTGTGTGTGTTTGTGTGTGTTTGTGTGTGTTTGTGTGTGTTTGTGTGTGTTTGTGCGTATGTGCTGTCATTGTGTAGGCCTATAGGTTTAGGGGCATATTCATGACATGGCCAAAAATGAAACAGGCCTAGGCAAAATCAAGTGAGAATGCTAAAGTCGAGCGAACTCGACAGCTGCACACTCGGTATCCGTATCTTATTACTTAATTTAAGAAAAAAACAGTCACAACAACTTGAAATGTTTTATTCCACTGTGACCGCTTGATTATTTACATATCTACAAAGTTATTAAACTCCTCAACTCTTTGAATAGCGAGTATAAACAGTTGGCTTAAGAAACCATAACAAAAGCAGAAAGAATTAAAGCAAAACACTAAACGCAGCACTAAAATGTAGCTCACTTGAGAATGAGAAATGAGCGCAGTTGCCAAAGTGAGCACAAATCAATTTACACTCATGCTGGCAACTCAAACTCACTCAACCGCACCCACATCCGAAACGTTTCTTTGCTTTGCCTTGCCTTGCGTTGCGTCTCTACTCTCTCACTCTCACTCTCTCGCTGCCTCTACGCTCTCACGGCAAACGCAGCTCAAGTTGATGCTCAGTGGCAGCCAATGTAAGCTCTGTAGCTAGAAATGTGTCACAGAATGACCTTGAATTTGACTCACTGAGCGCCAGATTGCAGCTCACCCAATTCTTGTTGGCCGTTGCTTTGAGTGCTTTTCAGTCGGGCTGAGCTTTTATTGAGTTGATGTTGGTGCCTGAGCAGCGTTCGTTCACAGAGCTGTTATCTAGTCCTTTCACTGTTAGCATGTCTTAACTTAATGGAACAAAAGAGTTTAGTTGGTTAAAAATTCAAAAATTAATTTATTTTGATAAGCTACTAGTAAATAAATTATTTTTAATAATTATTATTTTTATAATGACATTATTAAATTTGCTATGGAAAGCTAGCTCACTTTTAATAAAATAATAAACTTTAGTGTATCTTTTTAAAAGAATTCATTAATTATAAATTTATATTTGTAATATTTTGTTCAATTTCTGATTCAATTTCCCATTTTTTAATACATTTTTTAAACAATCCTCTAATAAACTCTTGTGTAATTAATTTATAGATAAACTTAAAGCAGTTTTTATACATTCGTCATATTGTTTCACTTGTTTCTGCATTTTCTTAATACAAATTAATTTTTAATGGTGCATTCGCCTCAGTTACCAATTGTAATCCACTCGCATTCTCAAATTTCTTTGCGGTCAAGAGCTGCTCTCATTTCCGACCAGCATTCTTGAAAGCGGAAATACTTACGTGCCCAACAGCCACCACGAATCTGAGACGGATTTGTAGCTGTATCTGTATCTGAATCTGTGTCCTTGGTCCTGCCAAATTGCGGCACATTTGGGCGTCATTTGGTGACACGTTGTTAACATGCTCTTTGACGCTTCTTGCTGCCAGTTTTTGATGTTGCCTCAGGCATAATTCTCATTAAAGTTGATTGAGCGCAAAACTTCATTATTCTCCGTTGGTTTACAGGTTTCGTTATTTGTCGCCGCTTCCTTATTTTATTTTATTTTACATTTTGTTTTTTGTTGGTGAATTTATTTTGTTTTGTGTGTGCAGGAAATTAAATTTTGTGCCGTGTAAGCACACGGCAAACTTTTGTCAAGTGCTGAATGGGAATGAAGGGAGAATGAATGAAAATTGGAAGACAAGTGCTTACAATTCATTTGGCTCTTGTTTAAAATGCTTAACTAACCTTTGGCAGCTCTGGGCTGCATCTGCAGCTGTCTCAGCTTCCTCCCCGCCCCCGCCCCAAAGGGATTATGTTAATCAGAATTCTGCACTTTAACAAGTTGCTTTGGCTGTGCACAGAACAGTGCAAAAAGTCACAAGGCTGTTGTCGCGACTTTCCAAAGACCTGAACTTTTGCAAAGTCGTCGCTGCTGCTGCTGCACAAAGAAAAAAGAGGAAAGCAAAACCGAAAAACTCTAAGCTGGCACTATAAAAGATGATTTCCTTCCTGTGCTGTCCTGCCTGGGCCAAATTCAATGCAATCTGCTGGCAGCATTCATTTCTTTGGCTACATTATATAAAATTATATAAAATAAAAAATGAAATTTCTTAGCATAACGTTTTTGGCGCGTGTAACAAGTTGTCCTATATTCAGGCAACATCAGCTGGCCAACGAATTAAACTAATGCAGCTGCAACTCTGTTGCCTGATCGACCATGGCATTAGGAAATGGCAAATGTGAAAGGGAAAAGGACTGTGGTATCATTTGGTAGCTGTCAAAAATTGCTTATTCCCGTGTAAATGAAAATACCTCGAAGGCAATTTGGCAAAGCAAAGCAAAGTCATCAACTGCGCACACGCATGCCTCAATAAATTCAATTTACACGAATTTGTAAAGGCATCGCGCCCGTTGACGTGCATGAAAAGGAGCCAGGACGAGCAGGAGCAGGAGGACATCAACAAACGCCCATATAAAACAGACAAAAACTTATGTTCAGACAAGTTTTGCAGGTGTGAACAGCAAGATAAACAGTAACAATGTGTGAAAGAGACGGCAGTGGAAAAGGCAGAGAGAGAGGGAGAGAGAGAGAAGACATTGGATGTGCGGTTTTGTCAGTTGAGGCAAAGAGAGGCGGGCGCCTTTATTGGCATCGACATGCATTAGCGGCACCGCAAAAGCGAGTTGAGTCGAGTCAAAGTCAAATATAACCGCACTAACCGACAACACAGCCACGTCCGACAACGCATGTACAACAACGCCAATTACACCAACAACAACAAGAGCAACAACAAAAACAACAGGAGCAACAAATGGAAACCTAACTGGCAGCAACAAGCTAAATTGCAAAAGAAAACTTTTTGTACATTGCGATCGCTGTTGTTGCTGCAGCCGGAGGAGGCAAACTGGTAGCGGAGGGGTGGAGATAGGGGGAGGGCAGTTGGAATAGCAGCCCAGGCAGCTGATGATTGCCCAGGCCCATCATCGACAGGTGTGTGTAAAGCAACATCTGTACACAGAAAAAAAATGCCAAGATTCCGCGATAAAGTTAAATTCCGAATTTTCTTAAGCCAATAACTATGTTATTAACTGAAGTACGCTTTTAAAATTCCTACTCCACAAAAATATATTTAGATTATTAAGTCTCTATATAATCATTATTTCAGTGAAATTAAAAGTTTTTCTTTGCCGTTTTATCCGCATATTTATATTTAATACCTTTTTTTTCCAGTGTATGTGCGTGTGCACATATATTTGTATTAAGTGCTGTTTGTGTACGTGCACAGGTGTAAATTAAATTTCAACAGCAACACGAGCACTGCCTGGCAATGCACAGTGGTTGGGCTTGTATGGAGCCGCGGCCAAAAATACTTCTAGTGGGTTTATCGTTATGAAATTTTCACCAAAAATCTAGAAAAATATCCTTAATATATAACAAAAAAATTGGCCAAATTGTACTACTATATCCTATAGTTCCCATACAAACGATCGGGACAAATTTTGATAACTTTGACATTTCCTAAGATAAATGTTTAAATTTTAATATTTGGTCACCTTATGAGGAGATTAGCGTAATTTTGAGCCCCAGATCGGTGTTTTGGAGGATAAAATTAAATTTCTGTGAGGCCATCATGTTCAAAAGTCTTTGCGCATACTACTGTGGGCAAAAAGTACCGGGAATTTTAAATTTAAAAAATTTTGGGACTCCAATCGGAAAAAATGTTTGTACTTTTAGGTTGGCACTACTATCATTAACATCTGTGCAAAATTATGCGTTAAAATATTCATTAGTGAATAAGTTACGATTAGTTTTGTACGACGCCAAATGTGCATTTGGCGATTTTGATTGAATCTCCTCAATCGACCCGAAGCGATGTCCTCGGAGAGGTCTTTTGAGCTTAGAAAATAGCCAGAAGTCACACAAAGATAAATCAGGCGAAAAAAGTAGCTGCGGGACAATTTTGGTCGAGTTAGAACACATAGAACAGGGGCAGTATGAGAGGGCGCATTATCATGTTGCAAGAACCATGAGTTGTCAGCCCATAGTTCTGGCCTCTTTTTACGCATAGCTTCGCGCAAACGACGCATATCGCTCAAAAAATATTCCTTGTTAACAGTTTGGTCGGTCGGAAGGAATTCATAATGAACTACAACACGATAATCCAAAAAAACTGTCAACATGACCTTGATTTTTGAGCGAATTTGACGCGATTTTTTCGGTCTCGGCCCACCTTTTGCCGATATTCGCTCGATTGATCGGTAGTTTCCATGTCGTAAGCGTAGATCCAAGTCTCATCGCCCGTAATAATGCGTTTTATAATATCCTGATAGTCAGAAAACATTGTTTCACACACTTCCACGCGGAGCTTTTTTCGATGAAATTGACCGTTTTTTGGCACAAAAATCGCCAAATGCACATTTGGCGTCGTACAAAACTAATCGTAACTTAAACACTAATGAATATTTTAACGTATAATTTTGCACAGATGTTAATGATAGTAGTGCCAACCTAAAAGTACAAACATTTTTTCCGATTGGAATCCCAAAATTTTTTAAATTTAAAATTCCCGGTACTTTTTGCCCACAGTAGTATACTCGTACACTCATCGAAATTTAATTAAAGGCACCTTATTTTTGCTTGAAAAATTATGACTGGCGGTAACGGTATCTTAAATTCGTTTTCAAATATTGCTATTCATCTTAATAGTATATTTTAAGTTTCGTAAAAATCATTTACCGTTAGATTTTATATTTTTAATTTAATTTTTTGTAAGAGTCTATTTTTTCTACTTTTATCCTCGGTGACTGTAAAAAAATTTTTTGATGCAAAAAAATTCTTCAAACAATTCTAAGAGTGACTGCAAAAAAAAAATTCAAAAATCTCTTCGCTTGTATTTTTTATGATTTTTTGAAAATATCAAAAAAGCCACTTTTTGTATGAAAAATGGGTTATTTCCTCCTTTTCATACAAAAGACTCCTTCATTTTTTTACGATTATACACACATCTGCAAATTTCTGCAGCTAATTTTAACACATAACAAAGTTAAAACTAAGACAAATACAGTGACATAAAAACAATTGTAAAATTTTGTAAAATCACAACTAAAACTTTCAATAAACATAGAAAAGACGTTCACAAAATACACAAAAAAAAGTTATTTCCATTAAATTAACATTACAAGAACAATTTCACATATAAACTGATTATTAATATGTATATTTAAAGTAAATACCTTCAACTTCAAAATTCATTTTAAATTATTAATTTTGGGACACTCTGCCAAAAGTTACAATGTTTTGAAATGAGATTTTGCTTTCACAAAAAGCATACTGGGCGCAGCAGTGTTGCAAAAATGAACACGTGCTTATGATTTCAATGCGAATTTTTTTGTTTCCGTTAGGGTTACAAAATAAAACTGGGCTGCCATTAAGAAGATTAGAAATTTTACAGTAAATTTACTTACACTTCGCCTGATAATTTTGTGACCGTTTTTTTGATTTTTGGCCTATGGACGCAACCACTGTGCAATGTGGCCTTCTCCAATCCAATCTGAACCTTGCCTTACTCCATCAATCGTCCATCCTCCTCTCCGTTGAGTCCGCATCCACAGCGTCCACCTGCTGCTGCCCAAAGTGTTTCTATTTACGCTCGTTTGCCTTTTCCCCATTTTCCCATGTCTGTCTTTCCAGCAATCTGTTGCTGCAGCAACTTCTCTTACTGCTCCTTTAACCTTTTAACTAATTTCTATTGCCGACTTTCAGGCGCACGAATTTAGACTCTTCAATCTGACATTTAAATGAAGCGCTTGAACTTTGAATTCCTGTTGTATTCTGCAGGCAGCACTTTGCCTGAAAGTATATTGATTTATATAAGCTTTTTACCTTTTAAATATCTAGACTTGGGTGTCTATTGTATAGTATAAATCATACATGTTAAATTTCGATTAGATTTACGAATCAATTAGATTATTTCTGAAATAATCGTAGTGACTATATAATTCACTGTTGAAAATTTTGTGATTATATAATGATTACAATTACAAAAAATCAGAAATAATCTAAAATTATTACAATTATTCAAAATAATCAGAAAAAATCAGAAATCAAAAATAATCTTTCTGATTATTTCGGATTATTTTTTATTTTTTCTGATTATTTTGGCTACTTTGATTGTGAAAATTTAAAATAATTTGATTTTTACTTAATAGTTATAAATAATCAAAAATAATCAGAAATAATCAGAAAAAAATCAATAATAATCCGAATACTCAAAAAGATTACATTTGATTATTTTAGTTTTTTTTTTCTGATTATTTTTCAATAATTGTAATAATTTTAGATTATTTTTGATTTGTTGTAATCGTAATCATTAAATAATTGGGCAAAACCGAAAAAATTCGTAATTTAATCATTAGTTCGACTTTTAAACAAAAATAATCGAATTACTAATGATTACGATTACTAATCATTATTTAACAGGTATGGTATAAATTCGACTAAGAGCAGTAGGTAAAAACAAAATTAAATACTGACAATTAAACTAAAACTAAAATTATAAATGTATAATTAAATAAATGAAAATGGGAAAAACCCAGAAAAAAATCAATCTGATTAATACGTGTTTAAAGTAGATTATTTACTAAAGATATTCAAGTGCTATTTTAGATACATAAAATATGTGAAAAACTGTAGAATACACACACTGTATAATACACAAAGCTGCCACAACTTAATCTAAATAGACAACGAAAAAATCGTCAGCCAAGTGGCGAAAGCGAAAACTTTAAAGTGAAACTTTAAGAATCGTATTTTTTTAAATGAAATAAAAAGAAAGATAAATAGAAAGATAAAGAGTATTATATAGTCAAGCTGTTTGACTCTGGCATATTTACTCCTTCTTTTATCCTGTTTATGTTTTTGACTAAAGCCTGTGGGCAGGTTGGTTTTTTGGTTTGTTGGCTTTGCCGGTTTTTGTCGGGCTCGTGTTTTGTAAGCGCCTTAAGAGCGCAAAGTAATTTAAGCGCAAAATGTCGAACCCGACGCGACCAGGAAGCGAACCGAGCAATGGAATTTAAATTATGCAGAGTCGTCCCAAAGGATGCGCACAAGCAACAAAGGCGAACATAGTGAAACTGACCATAATTTGCACAGGAATACGCTGGAAAAACCAACGAAAGAGAGAGAGATTTTCTCCTTGAAAGCATCGCGTGGCAAAGTGATCAAAAGAGGCGCCGGGGTCAGACTTAAGGATACTCTGGCTAGAAGTGCTCTCGATAACAACAGAGATGAGGTGGACAGACAGACGCCATTGACATGCTGATAACGCCAGCATCTTTTTTCATACGCACCGTTGTCCCATTGAGTTGATGGGACTTTAACTGCAGCTGCGGCCATTATTGATTAACAATGTGGACATGCAACGACGGCATTATTGATGGTCCGTAATGGCTCCCTTTTGTACCTCCCACCCCGCATTCCAACACAATGTAACCCGCACACTGACGAATGGCCCCACTGTGCCAGCGACCAGTTGAAGTACCTTAAATATGTTGTAATTGAAATGCATTTGGGCGCAACGAGCAACCGAACAACCGAACAACCGAACAAATGAGCAAATGAACAAACGGTCGACTGCACAATGAGGCAACTGGAACACAATAGAGTCCACGACAGAAGCGGCAACTCATTACCAGCAACTCCACTGGCAACTGGCAAGGGCAATGACAACTGGCAACTGGCAAAGGCAACAATAAATGCTTGAGCTGGGCAAGTCCAGTTAACACTTGTGGTATTGCTCTCCCCAGACATAAGTCGCATTAATTAGCCCCTATTGCCAGATGGCCCAAATGAGCTACACGGCAAAAAATATGCGTTTATTTGAGATAAAAACGGGGCTGAAAATTCGGTAATCTCGGAATTATATCGATAACAAAATAGTTATTTAAGTACGTTTTTTAAATTGCCTCTTAGCATATATTCGACTATTTAGACTATTTTAAATCTGGGTGGATTTGAATTTAGCCGAATATTGTGTTAATTTAATAATATTTCCTACGCGTTACTTATTTAAATAAACATCAATTATTTTCTATTGCATACTTTTACATGGCTTGAAACTTAAATCAGCCATTACTAACATTTTGTTTGGCTGCTCTTGCAGTGATTAAGTGGAAAAATAGATAAATATATAAAAGAAAAAATTCCATATTAAAATTCAAGAATTTTAAACTCGAATTTTAGACCAATTTCATTTTTTCTGTGTAGTCGCCAGGACAACAAACGTGACGCTGGGAGCCGTGAATAACCAGCTGCAATGGTCAGATCGTTGCAGCGTCCAACTAACTGGACAGACAGTCGGACAGACTGACAGTTGGACTGACTCCCTTCACAGTTTCTGACTTGCGCTGAATTTCGCATGAAATACGAGCATAAGCTGTTGAAATTTCAAAACTGTGTGCACACACACACTACACACTGCACACACACCACACGCATATGCTGCAACTTGTGCGTGCACGAAAAATATTAAAAAAGAATAAAAAAAATGATAAAAAAAGGGCACTTGAATTGCTTAGAAAGCGTGCCAGGCAGTGTCTTAATTTTCCGCAGGATGTGCGCTATGTCAAAAGCAACATTTGATAAATGGTCTCCGAGCGTGGAACGAACACGGCTAATGTGTTAGTGTGTTATGTGGTGTGTGTGTGAGATTGTATCTGTGTGTGTGTGTGTCTGTGTGCATGTGCATATGCTATGCTCGAATATTTATGTGAAATTTATGAAAAATGCACAAAATATTCGCAACTTCGGGCAGTTCACTCGACTGCTGTCAGAACTACTTCTTACAGCATATTTTCTTTACATTTCAGACACATATTTGCAATACATACTTACATATGTATGTATGTGCATAAGTATATTGCATAAAACTTAACTGATGTTATTTTATGTTGCATTTAATCTTAAGACAGAGTGAGTTTTCTCTATTTTTATAGTTATCTCTTGTTATGGTAAGAAAAAAAGTAAGAAATAAAGCACAAAATATAACAAATTCTTTTAATAATCATACCAAAATGTAATGTAAGAACTGTTTAAATAGTCATACTAAAAGTTATAATAAAAGACATACACTGGCGAACATATTTATTGGCACATCAAACATTTTGAGATTTGGGGGCTTATTTGTTCCCTTATCGCTAACATATTGGTATCAATGGAAAGGTCATTTAAGTTCCGTTTGAGTGATGTAAACATTTTCTTAACTCTTTAAGTACCCTTTAAAAATTTTGTATTTATGTCAATTCCGTTTGAATGATATAAAACTTTCCTTAACCCATTTATGTAAAAGTCAATCTTCAAAACTTTTTTCCTCGATTTTTAAAAAACAGCTTTTTGATGCAAAAAAATTCTTAAAACAATTCTAAGAGTAACTGCAAAACAAAATTTTCAAAAATATTTTTGCTAGTATTTATTTTATGATTTTTGAAAATTGCTAAATAGCCACTTTTTGTGAGAAAAGTAGGAAATAAGGGCTTAAATGGTAGATTTTAGGATTTTCAAAAAAATTAAATAAAATACTAGCAAAAATAGTTTTAACAATTTTTTTGCATCAAAAAATTTTTTGTTTTAAAATCGAAGAAAAAAGTTTCAAAAATCGAAAAAAATCAAATTACAGTCGAACTTCCCTAACTCGAATCACCATTATCCACGAAAAAAGTTCGAGTTAGGGAAGACTTCGAGTTAGGGAAGTAGAATTGTATGAGATTTGCCTAGTATTGCCACTCGATTTTGTTCGAGTTAGAGAGACTTCGAGTTAGGGAAGTTCGAGTTAGGGAAGTTCGACTGTACTTAAATGGGTTAAGGAAAGTTTTATATCATTCAAACGGAATTTAAATGACCTTTTCTTTGATGCCAATATGTTATATGTGCCAATAATTATGTTCGACAGTGTATGTAGCGAAGACGCTCTTATTCAAAATATTTTCTGTGAAACTTTCTCAAAGTCTCAATTCTCAACACGATAAAATTTGTAATAAGCACAGAAAATCAAGTAAAACTTGAAAACACACAGCCTCATTATCAGCTTATTCACTGGCAAATAAATCATCAAATTAGAATCCTTGTTAACTGAACGAAAACTTTTGCTTAAATTGAAATTTATGTCATTTGACACAAAATTCGTAACCAATTTTAAGGAGTGCTGTGAAATTCAACTGGAATAAAATTAAATTATAATTTGTATTAAGCTTCATTGAAGTCTAATACGATTATAGTCGACATAAGTCGGGTAGACTGTCAATTCGAAGAGACATTTCAATTAATTATGCATTTGTGAACAGACTCAGCATTCAATTAAAATATGCACAAGGTTTAACCGAGCAAAGCAGATTATGTATTTATTTTATGATTATTTTTATTTTTAAATTATATACAAAGCAGCTGCTCAATCAATATTAATTGTGAGTTGTCAATCAATATTTCATTTAATAATTTTCCTAAAATTACTTTGTGCACACTTTTGCGTGCCTAAGAAAGTTTGGTACTTTTACAACTTGATAAAATGACAGCAACATTTCGATATAGATACTTACTTATATATCTGGCTGTCCAAATGACAATTGAGCTAATTACGTTAGTTTGGCAGCACGTGCCCTGCGACAGCCCCGAGGCAGTTGGCCCTCTTTCTTTCTGGCCATAATGAAACAAGTTGGAGCCAGGCAAAAAGTTTCTGATTTTTACGAAATAAATTAAGAACTTCGTGAGATATTTATCTTAATTTTTGGCCTGTCCGCGAGCAAACGAAACACAAAACAGATCCCAAAGAGTTAAGTTACTCAGTAATAAAACACAAAAACAATGTTCAAAGCCAACCAAAAAAAGGCTTCTTTTCTGCCTGCTGCTTTTCGTCCCTTTTCAGGCCATATATAAATAAATAAACAGATTTTTTTACAGAGAGTTGTCAAGGGACCAAAGCGGATGCCATCGCAATTCGATTCCCAAAGATTTTAAGTGCCCACCTGAACAAAAATCAGCTAAAAGCAAAAAAAAAAAATAAACCAAAACCAAAACAAAACTGAAACCAAATAAAACGAAAGGACAAAAAAAATGAACTCATAAGTTTAAAAAAAATTTATATATACTTTAAAGTATAAAAGGTAAATCATACTTTGTTTTAATCACAATTAACTGAATAGTCTTCTGGATATGTGAGACCCACCAAAATTATTCAGCAATAGAAACATTAAATTGACAAACGAAGAAATAAATTACGAGATACATTTAAAAATATATGTATAAAGACAATAAAATTGTCGTAGCTATGCTGTGTGAAAATTTAAGCTTTCTAGCTATAACCGTTTGGCCTACTCGTTTATTCTCAGTTAGTCAGTGAATCAGGACAAAGAGATTTAAACATATAGATTAAAATTTTCGAAAATCTCTATTCGCATACTAATTACTATATCGAACACATTGACTAAATTCTAATATTTTCAAATAAATATAGCCAATAATTTCGGAAATTATTATTATTATTATATATTTTTCTTCTTATTCTATCAGTATTTATTTCGATACATCAATTTATTTATTAAACTAAAAATTTTATTACAGCTGTAATATTATTTAAAATTTTTGATAATTTTTTGAAGACTAATATTCTAATATTTTATAATAAATACAGCCAATAATTTCGGAAATTATTATTATATATTTTTCTTCTTATTCTAGCAGTATTTATTTTGATAAATAAATTTATTTATTAAACTAAAAGTTTTTTTACAGCTGTAATATTATTTAATATTTTTGATAATTTTTTGAAGACTGCTTTTAGTTGACGTTAAATCAAATCAAATCTACAACTCGAAACCATTTTTAAATCGTTTATTAAACAAGGGAATATACTATACCATATAGTATATTTATATCTACATAGATAAGTCTACCCATTTTGAGCTATTCCCATGGGCATAGGGTATAAGAAGGATGACATTCGCGTCATCAAAAAGAAGGCAATACCAAAAGGTCCAGTTAAGTGGCGACATATTTCGACTATACACAATCGCACACACACACACACACACACCCACTCACACACTAACACACACCCAGAGACATCCGTAAATAAACCAATAAAAAGTAGAGAGAAAAAAGGGTTGCCCTGGAGCCACTCGACTCGGGTTTGTTTGACTAACTCGCAGGACATTTATATGGCCGAATGGCGCTGGGTAACAATAATCTCTTATGACAATGGCAGGCAGCTTTCTTCTTCTTCTTCTTTAAGGGTGCAGCAAAAAAGGAAAAATAATAAAACAATAAATAAAATGTGAGCATAAATAGATGCCAATAGATGTCATTAAAGCGGGTCCTTTTTTTTTTGAAGATGCCTTGAAGAATTTCATTTTTTCTTGCTCCTATTTATGTACATATTTATGGGCATGCACTGAGAGAAAATTGACAGTCAAAAGTTAAAGTCTTCAAAAGTTGAATTGAATGAATTAAATTAAAAGGTATTTGAGTTAAGTACATAAGTACTTAGTTACAGTTGAGCGTTAAGTATACTCAAAATAAATGTGAAAAATCTTAAATTAAATAAAAGGACTTCAGTGCGAAGCTCTGCTTGCTCTCCATTTATGTATTTATGTGCATACTTAATGTATTTAATGTTTTATTAATGTAAATACATTATTGTTGTCGTCGTTGTTGTTGTTGTTGTTCCATGTGTCAAGCTCTTAAGTGACAAATAATTAACAACACTTGTGTCAACACTGGGCGTGAGGGCGGAAAACCCTGAAAGGAAAGGAAAAGAAGCCTTAAGGAGTCGTGGCAACTAAAGGAGCTGCTGCCAGGACCTGCTGCCAGCCGTGAGCCATAATCTGTTTAATGTAATTTGCAATTTATATTAAGCTATTGAAGTATTATTGAACGGCTGTGGCTGTGGCAGGAAAGCAGGAAAGAGTATCTGCCGCCTGTGGCAACTTCCGTTTCTTCATCTTGGCAGTGCACTTGCCACATATTCCACATTACATGTTGCAGGATGTGTGTGTGGAGATGGAGACCTCATCGATTTCTCGATCTTTTATTTATTCATACAATTTACAATCCTGTGCAATCTGGCACATAAAGCAGCACGCAGTCAATGCATCAATCCAAGCTGAAGCTGCATATAATATATGCAGTTAAGTTGAATATGAACACACACACACACACACACATAGATACATGCATACGAGTGCAGACAAGCATATAAGTGTGTATATATCATTTACATATATGTAACAAAATAGTTACCATCGTTTCCTGTTGCACATGTGAAAACGTATACTCATATTTTTTGAGTAGTAATCGAGATTATATTGCAAGTCACGTAATCTGCTTTTTATTTGCATTACTTTGCCCTTCGCAAGTAAGCACTTATTTACCCCTCCCCTTTGCACCCCTCCCTCTCCTCTTCACTTACCTTTTAGCTTTTGCATTACCTATGCCATGGTAAAAACCAGATCAGAGCTGATTTTTCACTCAAATAATTCAATAAGTGGTTACAAGTTGTCGACCATAAATTCAAATTATTTCATATTAATGCATTTTTATCAACTAAATCAGTTTATAATATTGTAGATACAGT
>JBAMBJ010001929.1:0-31103 GCA_037043495.1 Drosophila recens
ATGTTTACTGAATAGCATTTTAAATTACATTATGTAATTGTTTATTGAATTAATTCAATTAATAAATTTATTAATAAATATTTAATTAACGACAAGCGAATGACGGCGCTGCTGCACAGTGGGCACAACAACGTGTTTACTGAATAAAATTTAAAATTACATTATGTAATTGGTTATTAAATTATTTCAATAAATTAATTAATTAATTTAAAATTAACTAACGACAAGTGAGTGCTGCACAGTGGGCATTAAAACATGTTTGGTAAATAAAATTTAAAATTACATTATGCAATTGTTTATTGAATTATTTCAATAAATAAATTAATTAACAAATAATTAATTACCAAAAAATAAGTTTAACTTATGCAATTGTAAGTTACATAGCGTAATTGTTAATATTATTATTTTAATAAATAAATTGAGCAACTAATTTTATTAGTTACCAGCTAGCAGCTTCCCCCAGCTTGAATGACTATTTTGTTTATTTATCAAGATTAAAGCAATTTTTAATACAAAGTGACATCAAATTTCTAGGCCATATATAATATTAGTAAATTGTATTGTCATTCATTTTTTAGACAAGAATTGTAACATGAAAAATTAAAAAGAAGTGCTGGAATTTCATGCAAAAATCGGAATCTCTATTTTTGAGAGAGATCACAGATACCTCGTGCTGTATTTTGCACCTTTGCCCTATTTGCCCATTTACAATGTGCACATATTGCAGCGCCTTGTCCCACGGTGCAGCGTTAGCACGTCAGGAGTTGAAACTGGAGCTGTAGCTGTGTCTGTAGCTGTGTCTGTGGCTGAAGCTAAAGCTGGCCGAGAGTGTTTAGCCGTGTTGCATGTCTACGAGAATGGCCGTGTAACTGGCTTGTATCTTTGCAGTGTTTCAGCTGCGGATCCATCCACCCTTCGCTGACCACGTCGCTCCAGCGATTTTGTCAACATTATTCAAGCATAAACATGACCCAACAACGACTGACAAGCCAATGGGGGCAACGTGATGCCACGAATGGAAATGAAAGTGGAAATGGAAATGGGATTGGGAGTGGGAGTGGAAACGGATTCAAACGAATCCGCAACGAGTGCTACAAATGGTGCAAAACGGTTGAAACAAGCATTTAAACGTCGTTAGGTCCTGTACAAATCAAGATAAATGGCCCCAGAACATGTGAGCCAACCCACTGTGGCTTGGGTGGGTCAACAATTCCAACGCAGTTGCAATTGGAACTGGACCAGGTGGACATTGGTTCATGTTTGGTTAGGACATTGCAGTAACTAGGAAACTGGAAAACAGGTGAATTGCTCGAAGCAAGCTTCAACTTTAAGTTCTTGAAAATTCACAAACAGTTCACAAATGATAAGAAAACAAAATTCATAAGTGAGTCAAAAATTCAGTTTATGAACAAGCATAAAATATGCTCGTCATATAACTAGCTTATAAGCTGTTGAGGAGTCCCTTTAGTATGTAAACTCCTTTACCAATGCGGAAAGCCACAAACAAAGTTTATAGCTAAACAATTTCCGGCCGTGCGTTTACATTATTAGCATATTGACGAACGGGGCCCAAAAACTGTCTAGTCATAAAACTTTCGGCAGAGTCAGTATTTGGAGTATTTATTTGAGATGGCGAAACTTTTACTTTGGCATCGCACAAGTCAGAGCACATTATCATCGCCAGAGTTCCTTCTTGCAGACATGAGAGGATTAATCTGAACCCAACTGCTGGGGGTTGACGGGGTGGGATTCTCGTAAATATGTAAAATGAAATTAAGTCACGGCTGAGTAAACATGCTCTCAACATTTTGGCTTTAAAAAGCCAAACCAAAGTTTGTTGCAGCTTTGCCTCACACACACAAAAGCAAATGCATTCTTATTCAGTTTTTTTGGTTGAAAAATCAAACAAACAAATCTCCACAAGACAATAATACTAGTTCACTGATATAATAATTTAACAATATTAAATTTGATTCTTGTTCATTATTTGACTGATAACATTTAATCAAGCAAACTGAGAGTGAGTTCACGATTTAGCAGCTAGACAAATTAAAGATAGTCCCCCTTTATTAATTATCTTCTCAGATAAAAACTATGCACATCATTTAACATCAAACGACGATGCAGCTTCATTTGCAGCATAAAACGCACAATTTGCCAGGCATTTTTAAAGCAAACAAATCGCAAAGAGAGAATCCAGAGAGTCGAGTCGTCAAACCACTCGTATCCTCAATACTCGTATAAGGCGGAAGCAAAGACAAACATAATCAGCATCAAGAGGCCACTCGAAAGTTCAGATACATTTGCTTGCTTCACTTTTGGCGGTAAAGGGAACGATTCCAAACAATTTCAGCGAGCAACAGTAAAAGCAGATAATATTCAATTAAGGCAATTATTACTATGTATTTTCAGTTTATATCAACATCTGCTTCATTAAAATCAAATGCAAATCGCTTTAATGATGAAATGCCAACAATTTGCTTTTCATTTCTGGCATTTCTAGCAGAAAAATGCAAAAAGTCTAAAAGTAAAATGAAGCAGAAAACAGTTCGTTGAGTCGACCTGTCGATACCCTGTCACTTGCTTTTATCTTTATAATTATGATCAGTCATTAAACTATTATTATTTCAAATTATCAAATAGCACTTTGAGGTTGACCAATAAGTGAGTAAGTCTTTTCTATTAAGTATTATTATATAATGCAATGAATTATATATATAATATCGAGTTTGCTAGTTAATATAAGATTCTACGAGGTTTAACTAATTAGTAACAACAAACATTTTATTATACTAAAAAAAAGTGTCCAGCGACTTATCAATCCACCCTCGTAAAATTTAATACAAGCTCACATTGTGCGGATTATTCAGGGGCCTTGACTTCACTGCTGATAAGATGAGGTTTCAAGTATTGCAAAACTTTGCTTCGACTCAGCAAAGAGCTGTTGATCTGATTCAGTAATTATCGGTCTCAAGCAGAAGACGGACGTGATTGTCGCAAAACTAACTAAAGATGCAAAAGTATCTCAAAGTGTTGTTTGTTCTGTTTATAATTGTGCCAAAATGTGCACTGAGCTTAAATTCAAATGTGGATAGAAATAATATCCAGGAGAAGATCGCAGAAAATGAAGCTTTGCTAAAGAAGTTAGAGCTGGAAATCGAGCAAGAGGAGAAGCAGCTGAACACTGACAAAGCAAAACATGATTATAAAAATGTTATTTCAAATTTAGAAAATAAATTTAAAGAATGCGAGGCAAAAACGAAAAATCAGTCGGATAATACTCTATCTAACATATTACATGAGATTAAAAATATCCAATCAAATGCTCAAGACAACAAAAGCAAATTAAAAGAAAAAGATGAAGTAATCGCCAATCTGACAACTCAGCTTGCAATCCAATCGAAAACTTTGAACTTTAAAATAAATCAACTTACAGAAGCCGAAATAGCCGAATTAAAAAATCAAGTTCAAAACAAAGATATCGAAATAAAAAATTTAAAATCATATAATGCGAATGCTGACTTAAAGCTCGAGGAATATGATTGTCAGATAAAAAGTTTAGAATCTAACATTTCATCATTCAAAAGCTCCATCGATAAGAAAAATGCAGAGATATCAAATCTAGAGTTGTCTATCAAGCAAAGTAAGATAAAAGTTTACATTTTGTAATAAAATAATTATTACTATCCATTTATCT
The DNA here is from genome assembly GCA_037043495.1 of Drosophila recens. Lineage (NCBI taxonomy): Eukaryota > Metazoa > Arthropoda > Insecta > Diptera > Drosophilidae > Drosophila > Drosophila recens. The sequence continues at coordinate 3,698 of JBAMBJ010001929.1, forward strand.
AGATAAACTTCAGTCAATCAAATCAGAGGATTTGAATATTTCTATAAATCAACTACAATCAAAACTCTTAATTTGCAATAGTGAGGTAACGAACAAACAACAGGAAAAGGCAAAGTTAAATTCTCAACTTCAGGAAAAGGATAAGAAAATTAACGAGAAGGAAAATCAACTAAGTAACTTATTCAAAGAGAAAAGTAAATTTATCAGAATATATCATATTATTTCTTACAGCAAAATGCCAATCAGATTTGAGCAAACTTAAATCTGAGTCCGTTAAAAAGGATGCCAGAACTGAGTCATTCAAAAAGAATGCTGAAGATACCCAGAAATTGTTGAGTAAGTTTAGTTTGTAGCTGAAGTGATTGACAAACCAATCATATTTATTTTAACCCTTTTAGATCAATGTCAATCTAATAACAAGGATTGCAAAAAGAAAATCGAGGATAAAGACAAAGCATTACAGAAGAATGGCAGCGAGAAGAAATCAATGCTATGTATGTATCACTCAAAAGTTAATAAAATAAAATTCAATATTATTTTTAATTGATTCATAGCTGTCTGTCAAAACAACCTGATCGAAGTAAATAAACAGATTAGTGCCAAGGATCAAGAAATATTCGACGCAAAATCGAATCTGTCAAGTTGCAATGAAGTAAGCACAGCGATCAGAAATGAATTAAATTATTGCAAAGACAAAGAAAGTGATAGACAGAGAAGTCTGCCAAATACTTGCTTATCCTCAACAGTAGGACCTCAAGAGATAAAACTTGACAATTATGAATCATTCCAAGTGCCTTGTGAGTATGGTTGGATGATTATTCAGCGGCGTCTTGGTGGAAATGTGAATTTCAATGAGAGTTGGAATGTATACAAATCTGGATTTGGCAATTGGCAAGGAGAATTATTTCTTGGATTGGAAAAATTGCACTTAATTACGAATTCACAACATTACGAGCTAAAAATTCGCATTATCGATAACAATAATCAGGAATTTACCGCTGAGTACGATTATTTTAAAATCGGAAACTCGGAAACTGGTTACAAATTAGAATCCCTTGGAAATTTTAAGGGAAACTTACACAATTCCATGCGTTACAATACAAAAATGAAATTTTCAACGTACGATAAGAATTTAAATCAATATTACGAATGCGCTAAAGATCAGTTGGGTGGCTGGTGGTTTACTTATTATTGTGGAGAAAGGTTAGTACATTTTTATCGCTTCAGGCTCTTAATAATTTTGTTCTATATTCTTACAGTAATTTAAATGCACAAAATAACGTGCGCTGGGTTCATACCGATGCCTATACCAACAAACGTTATAATGTAAATTGTATGTTCGTGTACATGATGATTCGTCCACATTCTGCATGACCATAAAAAATTGGGTTTATACATATAATTACTCCATAAAATAATATAAATATATTAAAAGGTTTTCCTTTAAACAAACCGTTTAAATTTGTGAGCTTAATGAAATTTTAGATTAAGAGTCAATAAATGGTAATAAACAAACTCCCAATATAGAGAGTAGAAGTTCTCAAAAAAATTAATGGACAGCATTATCCAAACTTCAGTTAGAAGCGTAGGAAATTGCCATTGTTGATATATTGTGCAACATTGTTAATATTTTTAATATTAAATAGAAAAAAACTAAGTGTCAGAATAGAGGAGCCTTAACTTTGTCCTATCAAAATATTCAAATATTTCAGTTTACAAAAGTCAAGACGTTGATTGCCTAGGCAACAATTTGTGTTTCCTCTTAGGCACACCCAAATGGAGACAAGACAATGTGGAGGATAACCAGGCAATCGATAGCAAATTAATTAATATATAATCTCCTCGGTAGTGAGACATAATCCTAATTCTCTGCCTGCATTCAATGCGAATTTCGCGCTCGACGGACCGGAAGGTCCGCTGCACATTGGAAACCGCCAATATTTTGCTTAGCATTGAGCCAAAAGCAATTAGAGGCCAATAAATGAGCTCAAAATGTGCAACTGGGGAAACACTGTGGAAAGGGTTGCCCATCAGGAGGCTTATGCACTTTAATAGACTTCACATAAATAAACGCCGTGAGCTTAAGCTCCGACCAAGAAAGAAACAAACAAATGTTAGATATGATAGAGACCCTCTGTTGGAGGTCTTTAAACACGTTATCATCAATGTAGTTGTAACTTTAAGTTTAATCTGGATGAATTTTGGAACAGTTATAATTTTATTATTTTAATAAACATTTGAGCAGGGATTTATATGAAAATTATATAAAAATACAATCGTTATAATAAGCTTTGATCAGTTTTCGCATTTTCACAATATGAATACTTTTTTTTTGTGGAATTCAGATTATTTATCTAAAAAATATTTCTGAAAATGATCATATTTGCAATTTGAAAATCCTTTTGGTAAATTCTCGAATGATATTAAAATCTTGTCATTTAAATGACTTGAACAAGCTGAGAATACAAATGCAAAATCAAAAGCTAGCTGGATAAACATATAACAAGTAGCCCGTACTTGAGCGAACATGAACTCAGAGCACAAAAAATCTGAGTGGTTGTGAGCCTGCCACTAAAGAGCAATTGAGAAGCCGCCGCTCAGGTGACGAAATGCGTCTTGAAGGTACGTGATGTGCCTGGCAAAGGCCCCAAAATGAAGGAAAGTGGATGCCGAAAAAGGCAAATCCCCCGCTGCGAGGGGTGGGGCTAAGCGGGGTGGCACATTAAATACGGCCAGGTCGGATATACCCAAATCCCCAAGCAGACAGACAGACAACAATGGCTGGCATAAGGTGCGAAATGTGAGGGGGAATCTGAAGTGGGAGTAAATGCAATCAATACGCATAGACGGCACATAACAGGTATTACGGGCTGGAGTATTATGTATTATATATAATGTGTAATGTATAATGCATGATGTGTGCCTGGACCAGGGTCTGGTTCTGGTTCTGGTTCCGGGTCTTGTTCTGGCTCTGTCTATGGCTCACATGAAAAATCAACGCCAAGCGTAATCTATTAAATTATCCTAATTTCATCACGCACCAAATCCCTTTAGCCGTTCTGCCATTCTGCCCCCCTGTGAAAAACAATAAAAATTTGCATAATATCGGTATAATATTTTAGCATTATGTGCATGACAAAGGTGCAGAAAGTAACGGTATTATGTGCCAGAGAGTCAGACATAACATACGCCAAACTGAAGATATTCGCCAGCTCTTTTCACGTCAATTCGGATTTCGTGGGGTTGATTTGTGTTTGTGGGGGAGGGAATCTTAGATATGGCATGATAATGGCACATAAATGTGGCAACACATGTTGCCAAAATTTGCAAACGCATTTTTTATACAACTTTGCATATCTTGAGTTCAATAACAAAACTATTATTTATTCTTATATGGCAGACACGCGGGAAGACCAAGTAATTTATATAAAGATGTTTTGCTTTGTTCCTTGCCAAATCTCTCCACTAATTACTTGTCTAATTACAGGGATTTTAACTGCAAATTAGCTGCAATTTGTTAAAGTCTTAGTCACATTTTAAGCAGAGAATGGAAGAGCAGGCGATGAAGCTTAGGAGAAGCTTGAGCTGAAGGGAAAACGATTTTCTTTGAGGTAAAGCACGTAATGCTTCGAAGCAATTGAGGAAAACGACTGATAAGTGCGAGAATTGTACAGAGATTACTGATTAAAGCCTCAATTGTAATCAGCAGCTAACTTGAAAGCTTTTATGTGCTTTCAAAGCTTCTTTCTTAAGTGCAATATTTAATCATAAGCTAATTTAGTTATAAACATTCATATTTGACACAAGCTTTAATGTACTTTTAAAGTTCCATTTAATCTTTTTATACTTTTTATAATGTTTATTTAATAAGCAAATGTTAGTCTTCATTGAATTACACAAATATTTAAATATCTTTAATGTCTGCAATAAATACAAGCACATTTTATAATCTTAATCTTATATTTATTGAGCTAGAATAGCCGCATTTATTTGGATTTGGCGTCAGTTAGTTATGCATTTTAGTTTTGGCTAGCTATAAAACTCAGATGCATAAATCTAAAAGCATATTTGTCTCCGATGACTTGGCGTTCTCTCAAGAGTCGGCAATAATTTATCATATTTATAAGTAGCTCCGTGGGCGATTGGTTCATTTGCCAAGTGGCGTGCAATGAACTCCCAGAAATGCTGGCCATAAAACTAAGCCAAATAAATTGCAATTTTGCTGCGTAAAGTTCTTTTTTTTTTCATTGTCAGCATACTGTTAGGCAAATATTCTCGTATAAGTTGTCGATGGATTCGCATATGTGAAGCTCTGCGGTTGAGCTTTGATGATTCGATTGGCAGGACGAGCCGCGGGACATTGATGCGTAAGAGAGCGTAAAATGAAAGGAAATTGAAATGCGGGCAAATTGAATTGGACAAGGACGAGCAGACTTCCCATTCTGAATGATGTGCTATGCTTCGTTTAACTGAGAGAAACAGAAATGGCATTAGAGTCGAAGGCGAGACAAAACGCCCGCAAGTATGCAACAACTTTCACTTCGGGCAACTCATTGAGCTCAATCAAATATTCAAAAGCCAGGCGAGGAAGTGAAAATTGATGTGGACGGGGGAAGTTGCCTTTTCGACTTTCCAGCTGCGAGTCTTTGGCCAATGCATAATTAAAATCCATTAAGTGTAATTTCCCAACTCTTTCGATTACTTTTTCTTATACTTACATATCTTACACTTTGGTCCTTCTCCCATGCAAAGTTTTCTAAATGAATACAATTGAATATAAGAATCGGCAAGTGGACCAATCGCTCGAATGCTCAAATTCAAAGTTCGAATACCCTTTATTGACAGAAAATGCTATGATATTCTCTTCATTATATTATTAATTTATCACTTTAATTTTATTTGTTCAATTTTTAAACATTAAATTTTATTTAATGTAATTAATTATTAAATTTTTTTTTTTTTTAATTGAAAAAAAATTTATTATTTACTTTAAGTCAACATTAAATAACGAAAAAAAATGAAATTTGTTTTTTTTTTTAAGAACTTGAATAATCTTTTTAACATTTCTTAAATATCTTACAAAACTTATTAAATGTTATTGACATAAGTTCACAGAAAACTTAGTTCACTTTGAACCATAACTATAATGTTTCAAAAATCTTAGCAACTCCCTATATATCTCTCTGACTGCACTATATTGAATGGTTGGTTATTATTCTTAATATTTTAAAATCGTTGCGTTTCGATTGTTTTGATTTCTCTCGCATTTTGTGGATTTACTTATAGGAAAATCATTCGGTTTCAGGGCTTTGGGGGGCTGTCATGGATCATAAATTTTACAGCAGGCAAATTTGTTGGCCTCATGAATAGCAAAGTGCAAAATTCAATCAATTTGAGCCATTTACTCATTCGAGTGCTTGTGACCTGGCCACAATGGTCATTCACTCAGTGTGTGTGTGTGAGTGTGAGTGTGAGTGTGTTGTTGTGTGGCCTGTGTTTTTGACATACCTACCAGAGGACATCCATTGAAATATTTGAAAAGTTCATCAATTGTAAGAGTTTTCCAATTAATACACACACAAACAACACACTCACACTCACTCACATATTCATGTCAACTCATTGGATTTTGATTTAATAATGTGCACTCGGAATTTGTATGATTCCAAGTTGTTGTTGGCATTTCAGGGGCTTAAAAGCTTGTTCATATTGTAAGCTCTGCCTTTCTCTCTTTCACTCTCTCTGTCCGTCTCTGTTTCTCTATACCCGCATCTCTCCCCCTAACTGTGACATGCAGAGCTCAAAGCTTGAAATACTCACTTCATTTAAATTTTTTTTGAGTTTACCACACAGTAATTTAGCTTCCAATGACACTAGCACCAGATAAACTTAACATCTAAATAATAATAATTCAGTTTAACTCAAGTATATATTTATATCTATTTTGTATGACAATTTTTTTTACATCTACATATATGTATAATTAAGACATAAACAAAAAGCACATGAAAAATTGTATTTTAGTTCTATTATTTTATTTATTTTATTTATATTATATATGTTATTTATTTTATTTATTTATTTTCTTTATTTTAGTTTTATTATAAAACTTATCACATTGCTAGGTAATATAATTTATATCACTTTTACCGCAATAATTATCTTTTTTTTTAAGAAAATCTATTATTGAATAAGTTTTTTCTTATTTCTCCTATCAGTTAATATTATGAGATAAACAAACTACATGTATTTTAATGCTCTGAAAGTATAATTAAGATGTCAATTAAAATAGATAAACAACAAGATAAACAAATGTCATTGTAAACACACTGAGCCGATTTCCAGACTCATAATATTTTCTTTATGTGAGCGGCGAGTTGTCATCTTTTTGTTGGCCCAGTCATGCCGAGAATTGGCCATAAATGACCATTATTTGTTTATATAAACTGGAAATGCTGTGGATATTCGTAGTGCTAGGACAAAAAGTCAATTTATGCCATAATGAACTGCAAACCGGTAAACTGTCGCCCAATTCGAGTTTATTGCCATTTAAACGGAGTCAACGACAACGGCAAAAAACAAACGCACACACAGTCGAGGGCAAGAGATGAGGAGGAAGAAGTAAATGCATTTATTGATTTAATATCTGTGCAGCCTAAGGCCAATTTAATCATCATTTGTAGAAAATAATTAAAATTTACAATAAAAGGAACAGGCAGGCTGACTGCTGGGTCCAGCTTTGAATCTGGCTCTGACTCTGACTCTGACACTGGTTCTCTTTGGCCATGCGATCTCACAGTTTCGTAATGTTCATTGAAAATGTTTTAATAACTTGCAACAAAAATGAGGTGCAGTCACAGAGGTTGCTCCAACGGACTGACAGACAGACAGACAGACTTACAGACAGACCGACATCTCAATGAAACTTCAAGGGGCAAAAACAGCAACTGCAACTGCAACTTCGAGTCTCGCCTGCTGTCCCACAAGCAGGGCCCAATAAAAAGTAAGAGTGCCCTGATAGTGAGAAAGTTGTCAGCTAGAAAATACCCTATCATAGAATTTAATGCCTGTAAATAATTTAGATTTTTGTATTAGAATGAATGATGTATTAGGTCAAATCATCTGCAGAATTAACAGCCTGAATTTTAAGACATTCTTATCTTAAGAGAATTTTAAATTTTTGTAACTTTATATTTTAAATCTGTAAAGAAAAATATATAGAAAATATTGGAAAAATATTCAATTATTATGCTGGTTACACTTTATTTAAGAAAATATATTTTAATTAGTTAATTAATTGCAATTAAATATCATTTATACACATACTTAGATAACATACGTAGACAGTCCTAAGGATACCGCTTAAAACACTTACACGGTATAAATAGAGACAGCTCCCCTGTCTTTTTGATATTACTTTAGCACATGTGAGAATTTCGAAATTTCTCGTTCCTTTATTGCGGCCCATAAAATGTGCTAATTTCGTTGACATTGCGCAGACGATTCGAAATTGTGCACAATAATTTTGTTTAATTTCGAAGTGCTTTAATTTTGAATAGCTGACGCCGCCCATAATCCACCACATAGTTGGACACGGTTTAGGTTTACAGTTGGCACAGCTCATAAATAAGCAGCAAACATGCAGAATTGGAGTACGAGGTATACAGATGCTAAGTGCTATTCATGGTATTTGGCTATTGGTGCGACGTCTTTTGTTGCCCCTTTTACGATGTCTAAATGCGAAGTAATACGAGTCTGCGTGTGAGTGTGTATGTGTGTGTCTTGGTCTGGGTGTGCTCATATCCTATACAAACATATGGTAGGGTATTATGGAACGGAGTATAAGTTATGGATACCTTCGCTGAGTTATAATTTTTGAGTTAGCATTTAAATAAGTTTCGTTTAAGTTTAATTGATATTAATATTGATAGTAACCATATATGAATTATTAATTTATATATTAAAGTGTGTTTCATAAACAGACTACAGAGTAGCTCATAGTCGATTACTCTCGCCTGTAGAGTGCTCACTTGTTGTTTTGCTTTTAGTTTGGCTCGTATAAGTGCCATTTCAAGCTCATTATAGGCCATAATTAGCCAGCTCTGTTTATGGCCCACAGACACCAGAGAAAATGAGACACCAAAGACAAAGATACAACTTCAGACTATGTTTCTGCACTATAGAACATTTCATAGGCCACATACGTTTCCTATTGCCCTTTAGAAAGTGCGTGAATATAGAGAAATATCAGAAGATATAATGTAGCTTTAAGTGAGATCTAATTTATTTATAGGAAAGTTTAATTAAAAAAGTTATTTCAAATTCAAATAGATTTCTAATTTGACAATTCTAAACTAGAAATAAAATAATTAATAGCATCAAAATAAACAAAAATATAAGTCCTAATCCCGATTTAATCTAGAAAACATTATAGAACTGTGAAGATTTAAAGATTTAATGTGGATTTCACTTCAAATTCCTGTGAATTTGGAAACTAACTAAATACGCATTTCAATAGAGGTATTCCATTGTATGCCAACACCTCTGTGGGTATACCTATTATGTCTTTGTCAAAGGTAATCCCCCATTCAATAGGCTCAAACACTCGACCGTAAAGGGCATATGTGTTCCCACAGGGAACAAACGCACACAAAGCAAACAAAACGCAGATACTTTTCGGCTGCCCTCGTATTATATTTTACTTTTCTTTTATTTTATTTTCATTATTCTTTTTGCACCATTTGAAGATTTTGCCAAGCAGTGTTATGGGAGGGGAGACAAGGGCGGGGAGAGGTGCTAAAGTTTATGGTTCCGTGCATTACAAACTGAAACATATGTTTATTGTCCGACTCCCTCGACGTTCCCCTCTGTCTGTGATTCTGGTGTCTGGGCTGCTAAAAAAATTGTATTTTTGCTGTCAGCGAGGCGACACCCAACGTAGAAGCTGCAACACTTCAAATGGCAACACTTCCCCTGCCCCCTCATCCCCTATTTACCCCCCTCTGAGTTGTCAACGTGCAAAAAGGCGAGTCGCTCATTTGTTTGCATTTAGTGCAAGTTATGCGTGTGTGCGAGTGTGTGTGTGTGTGCAGTTGTTGTTGCCTGTTTCAGCCAGGTTGTCATTAACAAATGGCAAATTAAATTGCGCTTAAATTCTGACAGCTGCTGCAGTAGAATTTCTTCATCTCAATATGGGCACATTTCTATAAGATGAGTTTATTATAAGGAATAAGAATGCATTTACATTTATAATATTCTGAGAGAAATACAATTGATGTGCTAATAATTATAATGAAGTTCAACTTTAATCCAACAAAAATTGATTTATCTGTTTATGTTACAGACTCACATAAACAGATAAATTGATGTTTGTAGGATTGAACTTGAACCTCATTACAATTAGTTGAACGTCATAAGTTGATGTTTAAAAACGTGCCTATCGCAAGCTTATTTTATTACTATTTATTATAATTTAATTGCAATATTTATATTCTATAACTTATGTATATTTTAAAACAAAAATTGCATATTAATATAATTATTAAAATTAAACTTTAACTACTTATTGAATTCTTTTAATTATTTTTTATTTAACATTCTCATTGCACATTTCTTAAAGTGATTTTTAAATACTAGCAAATAAATAACGAAGGTATTTGGTTAAACATTTACACTTTTTAAAATATGTTGTATGATAAAACTCAACAAAATGTAAATCAAATGATACATTAATTATTTTACTAACATTCAAATAACTTATTGAGATAATCAAATGCCTTAAAGTAGCCAACAAGTTGTACTTTCAAGTGTGTTTGTTAGAATTCTTGCAGGTTTGCAATCTGTGTTTTTGTAACTTTGACAAAGCACCTGCATTTTGGCAGCCAGCTAAGCCACAATGCCACTTAAGAGCCCTATCAGCTCGCCACGCCCCTGCAATTCAGGGCAAAGCGGAAACTTTCTTGAATTGAAATTCTCAAGAGTGAAATAACTCAGGATTGAAAACGCCCACAAAATTCGAATGTGCCGCACTTCAATTAAATGCCCCAAAAAATCTCAGAACACATGTTGGGGGGCGTCAGACAAGGAAGGGGAATAAGGATGTGGATTGTCATAGAAAAAGAGAGAGAGAGAGAGAAAGAAAGAGAGAAAGAGAGAGGGGGAAACAGGAGTGTGTCGAATCTATTAAGGTTTTGACATTAGCATGAAAAACGCATTTTTCTTTTGGCAAAACGAAAACCGAAAATGCGAACGGAAATGTTTTAAATAACTTCCGAAGTTTCTGCGCGGGGGCAAATCAAGTAGGCAGACATAGGTGACAAAACATTCAACATCTATAAGATGGGGGGAGTTTTCGGGGGGGTTGACAAAGCTCGAAGTTTGCATTTCTTTCCTTAACTTGTTTTGGTTGCCTTTGTTATTCGAGGCATTCGAGGCGACACTTTGATTGAATAAAATTGTTAAATTATTTCATACACATTACCCGATCCAGCTATGAAATAAAGTCAGTAAATGCTGTCGATTTTCTTTTCTTTACTACGCTTAACTTTTCTCAAAAGTTTTGCATATTTATACAATTGAATTGTTTACATCAAAATAATGCTTACGAAGGGTTCAAAGTTTCTATTTTTTTTTAAGGATAAGAAAAGTTGTTTATGCCTGTGCTAACGTGTCGTATACTTTATCAATTTTTATGGCACCTACATATTGCAAAAATATTTTGATTGATTTAAGCTGAGCTTTGAGTTTCTACGAGGTGTCAAAATTAGTAGGAAGAAAGTGGAAGAAGTAGAGAACGGAGTGACAAATTGATAAATGAACTATAAATATTATTAATCGCTTTACAATTTTTGAGGAAATTACAATAGAAGCTACTGATATTCTTATCGTAAGTTGAGTGTGTATCTAACTTGTACCAAAATTATTTTTATGTTACATGTGGGTTAGTGTATAGCTGTGTACACTAATTCCAACCGATGCAACAGCAAAGATCCCTAGACAACAACGAGCAAGCAGATGACAAAGATGACGAGTAGCAACAACGACGAGTAGCAGCGACGAGCAGCAACGACGGCATCAATGTTGCAAAGACGTCGAGCAACAAAGATGCAAAGACGACGACGACGAATTCGCAAGGCGGCGAATAAGAAGAGAACGATCGAGAACGAGGGCAACGTGCTGCACGGTGGCGGCAACGAGCAAGAAGTCGGTTACGAGAGTTCAACGAGGAAGCAGCTAGAAGTTCGGCCTAGTGTGGTTGTGAGAACAACGAGCTCGCTTCATAACGTCGCAGTTTCTGGTGAAATTTAATTACATGTGAACAAACATTATACCTTATACTTAATCATTGCCAATAAACTTATTACTTAAATATAAAACCCCACATTTTGGAGGCTCGTCCGGGATATGAACAAAAGTGGATATGAACAAAAGTGGATATGAACAAAAGTGCACGTGATTAAGGAAATGCGTATTAAGTCGAATTAAAGGTGAACAGTTGAACTAAAAAGTCGAAAGTCGAACTAATTAAAGTCGAAGTGAGAATATCATTTTTTAAGCAATGGCGTGCTTAAATGATTTCATCAGTGCAAGTCTGCGTGCGAGCAAGAGAGAATGCATAGCAGCATTGCATAAGTTTGTGTTCGAGGAAGACGGAGACAGAAACAACAGAAAACGTTTGCGCGAATTTTCTGGTTTCGATTTTGACGAAAACAGCGAAGAATACGATTCGAAGAAAAACTACGCAGTCGATAATTTGACGCACAGTGATCTTGTCGCAATATGTAATGTGTTAGGTATCAGCTATTCGAGCGTTGACCTTCACTTGCATATTTTTCGTAATTTGCGTTCGGGCAGCATATTGGCGTACGGCGAAGCGCGCGACAACGAAACTGACGAGGAATACGAAAACGAAGAGGACAATGAAGAAATCAACGCTTCGTTTGAAACGGCGGCACACAGAAGCGTAGAAGACGGTGCAAAGAATGACGAAATTAGGCAAGTCGCAGCTGCAAGAAGTAACGCTGTGAGAAACCATGAGATAGAAAGAGACACGATGATGACGCCACGATTTGCGATTAGCTTCCGCGATGTAGAAGAGAGCATCCGAAGTTTTGACGGCACTAATACTATTCCAGTCGAAGTGTGGATAAAAGAATATGAAGAACAGGCGACACTAATGCAATGGAATGAGTTTCAGAAGTTTTTGTTCGGAAAAAAGGCATTAAAAGGAATTGCAAAGTTGTTCGTATTGAGTGAAAGAGGACTGAACTCATGGATTTCGCTCAAGCAGGCCTTATTAACGGAGTTCAAATCGAGTGTGACCAGCAAGCAAATTCATGAGCAGCTCGCAGAAACAAAACGAGGCAGCAATGAGTGCGTTTTTGAGTATTTCTACAAAATGAAAGACATTGCATCACGTGGTGAAATTGCAGATGACGCGTTCATACAGTATGTGATTGACGGCATAGACGAAAAGAGTGTGAACAAAACAATTTTATATGGCACGAAAAATATGACGCAGTTTAAAGAAAAGTTAAAGTCGTATAAAATGATGATGGAGAAAGAAAATCAGGTGGAAAATGAAAAATCAAAACGCAAAAGTGACACGGTGAAAGAAAAAGACAAGAAAAACAATGGTGTAAACAAAGAAGTTAAAAAAGACCTGAAATGTTATAATTGCGGTGAAAAAGGGCATATGTCGAATAATTGCCAAAATAAAGAAAAAGGTCGAAAGTGTTACAGGTGCAACAAATTCGGGCACATTTCTGAAGATTGCGAGGAAGATGACAGACATGGTGTAGCAACCGCAAATGCGCGAAGTTTACAATCAAACGTCGAGATCACACGAAAAGAAGTTGCATTTGACAGTAATAAGTGCATAGCGCTGTTTGATACGGGCAGCAAGTTTAATGTCATACGCGAAGATTTTTATTGTGACATTGGCAAGCCGAAGCTAGAAAGCTGCAATATTGTTTTAATCGGATTCGGTAACGATCGTGGCTCGAATAAAATTAAACCAAAGGGACATTTCAAACGCACGGTTCTGATTGATGAAGAAGAATTCCTATTGGATTTTTACGTGGTTCCAACCAGATTCGTCGATGTGAAATTGGTAATAGGAGAAGAACTGTGTTTACTGGCGGAAATTGTTTTTAGTCGCAACGGTGTGCAAGTGCGCAAAATGTCGAACAGTGAGGAACTAAATATGATGAAAATAAGTGCGGAAGTCGATAATGACGTGTTTGACAATAACGAAGCAGCAAGTGAATCTGCTAAACGAGAAGTACGCGAGAAAATAAACAATTATGTGCCAAACAAGACGAAATTTAAAAATGTCGAGACGCGTGTTGTAATTAACGATGAAAAATCTATAATCTCGCACCCCAGCAAAATGGCGTTTACAGAGACGCAAATCGTCGACAACCAGATTGAAAAGTTGCTTGAAAATGACAATAACCAAACATACGATGCAGAGCTGCGCACAGATGCTTCGATTGATGGCGATGGAGCAGTCTTGATTCAGAAAGCTCCAGACGACGACAGTATGAGTATTGCTTTACGAGATGCGAAGGCAAAAGACGAGAAGCTGAAGACGACAACGGCATTACCGAGAGTACATGGTCAAGACGACGACAGTATCAGTATTGCTTTACGAGATGCGAAGGCAAAAGACGAGAAGCTGAAGACGACAACGGGATTACCGAGAGTACATAGTCAAGTTGACACACTAAATGCTTTTATAATTTCAGTGCTCTCCAAGCTAAGAATCGACGACGACGACCCCACGAAATGGTACAGACATGGCGGCAGAGTTGAGCAGGCTGTTAACTCAACATTTACCAGGAGCATTGTTGAGATGAGCGACCTGATCAACAAAGAAGTGATAATCTTCAACGACGAACGCAGCGATCTGAGGGCAAAGGCAAAGGCTCAAATTGTAAAGCTGCAAAGCGAGAATAAGGTGACCTACAACCTACGACGCAAACCGGCAAGACGATACGATGTTGGCGACTTGGTGGCGATTAAACGAACGCAATTTGGTAGTGGCTTGAAATTGAAAGCTAAGTTTTTGGGACCCTACCAAGTTGTTAAAGTCAAGCATAACAACGCCTACGATGTACAGAAAGTTGGAAACAGCGATGGGCCAAAGAATACCACGACGACCGCAGAGTACATGAAGTTTTGGTCCATTGATGGCGACGGCGACGATGACGACGACGCATTCGGGCCGAATGCTTAGTCAGAATGGCCGAATGTGGGTTAGTGTATAGCTGTGTACACTAATTCCAACCGATGCAACAGCAAAGATCCCTAGACAACAACGAGCAAGCAGATGACAAAGATGACGAGTAGCAACAACGACGAGTAGCAGCGACGAGCAGCAACGACGGCATCAATGTTGCAAAGACGTCGAGCAACAAAGATGCAAAGACGACGACGACGAATTCGCAAGGCGGCGAATAAGAAGAGAACGATCGAGAACGAGGGCAACGTGCTGCACGGTGGCGGCAACGAGCAAGAAGTCGGTTACGAGAGTTCAACGAGGAAGCAGCTAGAAGTTCGGCCTAGTGTGGTTGTGAGAACAACGAGCTCGCTTCATAACGTCGCAGTTTCTGGTGAAATTTAATTACATGTGAACAAACATTATACCTTATACTTAATCATTGCCAATAAACTTATTACTTAAATATAAAACCCCACATACATATAGTAAAACAAAATCATATATTTAAGCTGTTTTTTAATAATATTAAATTCGTAATTTGATTCTAGCTTATCAATGTATCTCCTCAAAATCTTTTATGTGCTTTACAATCAACTTTTATATAAATTTGCCCATTTTGCAATATTCTTTGTTCAATTTTGAAATAAATGTAATTTGACAATTGCTTAAATAAATTATACTTGAATCACTTTTGCAGATTAGTATCTATAAGTGTGTTTCACAGAGATAAGCAACAGACTCAAAGAGTCTCCCTAAATGTTCCCTATTTAACTCAATCTTATCCCAATCTCAAGCCATTTGAGCAATGAGAAAACGTAGACGTAAACGCTGCAAAAACTTGGCAAACGTCTGCGACACAGAAAGTTTTGTGAAAACTCTTGGCCCATTGACAAAAGTTGACATATGCAAAAAACACATACAAATTATCAGCACATTTATCTGGGGAAATAATGCACGAATGAAAAGTTTTGATTTATTTTTAAGCACAAAGTTTTTGCTCTGTCACAATTTTGATGAGGGTCCAAAGACAGACAGACAGACAGACAGACACGCAGACTCAAAAACAAAGTGTACAAATCGAAATACAAAATGCAAAATCAAAATCAAATATGACGGCTCCCCCGAGACAATGGGACCCCCAAATGAAGCCAATAGACAATAGCTTCAACTGACGGATTAACGTGCTTAAAACGTTAAAACGTTAAAACGCTTAAAACCTATTAACAGTGCCTTCAAGTGCAAAAACTTTCTTTTGCTGTCCTCAGCAATCTAGCAAGACAGCTGCAATGGAGCTGAAAAGGAAGACAAATAAAGCTTATTCAATAAGAGGATTGGAATATAATTATTATTAAAATGTAGGGCGAACTTTGAATATCATGAATTAAAACTTTAGCTGAAATTTTTGAGATATTATTGGAGATTTTTGTATCTCTTCAAAATAACATGCTTTGGAGCTATTTTGAATGCTGAGCCTTGACCTCGCAATCAATTTTAAGGCATTTAAGCAAATTTGCTTGATTATTTTATTTGTAAGGAGTTTATACAAATTTTAAATTAGTCTTTAATAATTTTATTGATATAAATACAGTAAATAAGTGGCATTGTGGCTTAGCTGCTGCCAAAATGCAGGTGCTTTGTCAAAGTTACAACAACACAGATTGCAAACCTGCAAGAAATCTAACAAACACACTTGAAAGTACAACTTGTTGGCTATTTAAAGCATTTGATTATCTCAATAAATTATTTGACTTTTAGTAAAATAATTTATGTATCATTTGATTTAAATTTTTTTAGTTTTATCACATTTAATATTTTAAAAAATGTCAATTCTTAACCAAGTTATAAATATAGCAAATGTAATATACCTTTTTTATTTATAATTTTAATATTATATATGGGTAATTCTCCCATGTCGAATGCGACATTCGTACGCATTCAAAGTGAAATAAAACATATGCCATAACATTATTTTGTTAAAACAAAAGGAGAAACTTATAGGTATTGATTAGCACTATAATTGGTGCTAAAGTGGATTTTGGGAAATTGTTCGTTTTCCAGATTATTTAAAAAAACTAAGGCATTCGCACGCGACTCAGATAGAAGTCGTTTTTTCGGCGACCAGTTCTAGCATTGATTTCGGCAAAACGTGAAGGTATATTTTGATGCTATTTATTTTGAAATGTAATGTATTCATTTATCTAAAAAATGCTTTTTGTTTGATTTAAAAATATCAAGTATTTTTTTTTTAAATGTAATTTGAGTCACTGTCGCATGCGACATGTCGCACGTGACATTTTTTTCCACAAAATATTTCTGTTGTTTCTGTCTCTCTTTTTTTAAATAATATATCGAAACAGCTCGAAAAACTTGTTTTAAATTAAACATTCAATATATTTCTATGTATTAAAATGGTTTATGATACAATCTTACTATTTTACTTAGTGTAATCGAAAAAATACAAACGGTCCATTTTAAAAATCAATTTTTAAGAAAATGGACATAAATATGGAAAAAGTGAATTTATTCCAATGTAGAATCTATATGTTCATCCTATTGAATTTCTTCTAACGTATATTGCTTAAATAAATAACTTGAACACATTTTTGGAACATAATTGCACAAAATGTGAGTTTTTGAGCAATTTTTCGTTTTTAGGCTTGGTTGACATTTCTGGAGAAATGCCCATATATAATATAATAATTTACATTAAATATTGTTATTGTTCAAGATACTTTTCTATTCTCTATTTTTTGTAAAATTCTTCTTATTGACCATTCCCATTCTTTAACCAAAGTCTATAGTGATTGTCTTATTTCGGTGACCTCCCCGCATCGAAATGTCAGTTGTATGTCTTTGTAATCGAGTCAGAGTGGACGATTACATCGATTTATCAACATGTCAACATATTTAATGAGACGGGGTTAAGGACTTTTGCTGTGTGTATGTGTGTGCTTCATGTTCCATTCTCGGTTCTCAAAGCGATTCAATGGATTCGATGGCTGCCAACTCAATAATATGCCAGTGCCAATATTGCGTATACGCGTCGTAGACCAGTCGTTGTTGTTGTTTCTGTTGTTGCTGTTGTTGTTGATGTTTTGCTAGCTGGATTTGTTTGCAGTAAGCGGAAATAGTTGTAAAGGGGCATTTCAATGTGTACTCGTATGTTGTTGAAGTTTATATACTGGATAAACTGTACGACCAACTGACGTATGCATGTCCTCGACATAACTACACACACACAGACACATCTGCCATAAAAGCAAATAACTGTCGAATGTATGTGTATGTGTGGGAGTTGGGAGTTGGGGGCAGCTGACAATTTGAATGGATATCGGTGAAGCAAACCGAAATAGTTGTCAGCGCATACAACATGTAACTCGAGTTGGAAGTCCTTGTTTATCCTGTCAATTGTCCTCTGCTGACTGAGCCGAGTCTCGTCACTGGGCCAACACACACACACACACACACACACACACACACACACACACACACACACAAAAACACACACACACAAACACACATACGCATGCACAAAAACATGGCCAAATCCTTATCGACGCTTGGCTTGTGCCTAAGCCAACCGTTATTCGGGCTCAGTTCATAAATATTTTCCACAATTCACACTAAAAAGCTCGATATCCACATTTATGTATGTGTATATATCCAATTGTGAAAATTGTGCTTAACAGTTTTGCATCGCATTCATTGTTTGTTTTCTTGTGGTTTGTTCTGTTATTAAGCCAGCAGCTGTTGCATTTCACAAAATTTAATGAACTGTTCGCACACACACACACACACAACACACACACATGCAAATAAATACCCACACTCATACACACAAACATACACACACATGTGGGCAGAACAAGTGTATTTGGGCTGAAAGTCTTTCAATTTGCCTGCCAAGTTTCTTATTCTGTTTTTGTTCTTGTTATTGTTGTAGTAGTTGTTGTTACTATTGTTGTTGTTGCTGTTGTTGCTGTTGTTGCTGTTGTTGCTTTTGTTGCTGTTGTTGCTGTTGTCCTCAACTATGCGAGAGTAAACAATTTGTGTTTAGGCGTCCGTTTCATAAATACAAATTAATTGGCCTTGGCTATTGTTGGCAGCTATTATTGTTACCACAAACCAAAGAGACAGAGAGAGAGAGAGAAAGGGGAAAGAGAGTGTGACAGAGAGAAAGAGAGAGAGAATGATGAGAAGTTCATTTCCATTACCCAAAGGATTCTCAAGTTATCTCCGATGAAACAACTGTTGAGCACAACAAAATCTCATTGATAATTAAACATTTCTCATGTAAATTATATTGTTTATTTTGCAATTTGACATCATCATTCTGTTTGATTTTAAACAAGCATACAAATACAGTCGAACTTCCCTAACTCGAACTTCCCTAACTCGAAGTCTCCCTAACTCGAACTTTTTTTGTGGATAATGGTGATTCGAGTTAGGGAAGTTCGACTGTATTTTCAAATTTCATTCATTTTTAGTTCGCAATAAAAAATAATAATATTTTTAATTTTTAACTCCTTATTTGTTACTTTAGTGTATTTTTTATTATTTGCGTTTATTGCTTCATTCTTTTTTCCTCTCTATTATAATATATTATAATCGTATTTCTTTTTTTATTTATCATCCACTTTATTTCAGTCCTTGCTTTGTCTCTTCTTTTAA
Source organism: Drosophila recens (assembly GCA_037043495.1). NCBI lineage: Eukaryota > Metazoa > Arthropoda > Insecta > Diptera > Drosophilidae > Drosophila > Drosophila recens. Next base: position 22,593 of record JBAMBJ010001929.1, read on the forward strand.
ATTATTACTCGTTACTTTTATTGTCTCGCTATTTGTACTCGTTACTATATCAAAACTCCAACTTTTATGACCTGTAACATATTTACTGACAAACTGGAAATGCAAAATATCCATAGATCGAATATACATAAATATTATTTCTGAAAAATATGTACACGTTTTAGGCCTTTTATGACAGAGAGAATATAAAGAGCGAGTGTAAAGCTACGAATAAAAGTCGGAGGATGAATGAAAATAGCAGACAACAGAAAATGTGTCACCAGCTGCCGTTTTCCATCTTAATATTCGATGTCACACGTCGCAGACTCGCAACAGATGCGACCAGTTTTTGGGTTGAGTTTCTGCTGAACTTCCGTCTCAAATGGGGAGTCATGTTAACGGTTTATTGCTGAGCCTCGTGACCTAGTCTCGGCAGAAAAAAAGTGCTGAAAAACTGATGGCTGATAACTGACAACAAATGCTCAGCATTAACAAATCTTATGACTTTACTCGACTTTTCACATTCTTTTTCCGTATTTGTTTTTTTTTGCATAATACGAAATACAATGCATAAATTGGCCATGTAAGGGTCCAGTTTTCAAATGGTCCTGCATACGAAATGAGCTCGAGCAGCGAGTGATATATAATTTTGGTCAGTCTTGGGCACAGTTGAAATGAATATAATGAATGGTAGATGAGTGAATGAATGGCAGATGAGTGGATAGTCTGTTGCGCACGGCTAAACCACAAATGAAGTGATTTGTCTATAGACTCAAGATTGAGACATGGACATGAACGAATCTCAATTCAGTTGCCATTTCTCAGTACTCAGTTCCCAGCTCTCAGTTCTCAATTCTCGGTACTCAAACTCTAAAATGCCAAAACAATTTAATGCTTCGTTGATAACCGCACATGTCGCTGGCAAATGACAGGCAATTGGGCGATAAGAACTGTTCCTAACTCAACTACCAATTTCCAACTCCTTTTACCGTCTCGTCTCTTCTCTCGCTCTCAGTCACTTTCATTTCGCAGACTGTCAGAAAAAGCGGCCCAACAACAACAACAGACAAGGCCAAAAAGAAAAGTACACACAATTGTATTGGTAAAGGGGGCAAGCGGGGGGCTATCGGGGGTAGTGGGGGTAATGTATTGAACACTGCGATAAACATATGAAAAATGCACATGCGGCGCGCCAAGTTCAATTCCAAGGGCCCAAAGTTTACGCCACTTAATAGAACTTGACGCAAATTCAATTACAACGTCGGTTGCCCCTACCCCCTCCAACTCCCCCTCCCCCTATCACTCGTCCTCTTACCAACGAATAAGGCAAGCAAAAACTTGCTAAGAAATTTGCGGAAAAACGTTGCCGTTGGCTTCTTCTGTGGAAAACTTTTGCCCACCGGCGGCGGTTTTTTGTGTGATTTCTGTAAATGTTGTCACAGCCCTCAGGGCTGTCTCTCTCGCTCTCTCTCTCTCTCTCTCTTTCTCTCTCACTCTGTCTCTCTCTCTCTCTCTGTCTATGGCATTTGGCCAGCATTGTAACTGCAAGTTTCGTACTTGCGGCTGTTTACCCAGCTCCCAGTACACCCCGGGGCAAGTTCCTTGCCCCATTTCGTTGCAATTAGCAAATAAAACTTGGCATATTTAAAGCGTCAATGAGGCGACGGCGGCTGCCTGGCAAAAACTTTTGCAATCACTTTCATTTCGCTTCTTATTGGCCATCAAGCTATTGGCCAAATAGCTAAGCCAAGCTCCTTTTGTCTTAACAGCTTGAAATTCAAAGGACTCTTCTTTCAAATTGAACACTTGACTCTAACTTTGAGTCATTGATGCGTTGCAATGGATCAGGCAGAGTTACATATATACATATATAATCGACATTGATATTCAAGGCCGTTCCGTAATTCACTTTCTCTTAATTTCCGCTAAACAAAGAACTTAAAATATGACAATAATACAGCTCTTAATTAATTAATTAAAATATTTATTTAAACTTTACTGATATATTTAAAACCTACAAAAAATAATTTCTGAATGGAATTTGTACTAATTGAATAAATCAATTACATATTTGCTTATGCATATTTTGAATATGTTTATTTATACAATTACTCTAAATTTCTAATCATATTATTCTTTCATTTGCTCAGACTTTTAATTTAATCAAAATAAATAAACCCAATTTATTTTAATTACTAATGTTATTTTACTTTCAAAATGTAATGTTGTTCCCACGGTTGCCACTTAAAAATATCAGATTGAGCCAAAAACAGACAAAAAAAGAGCCAAAACTTTTTTTTGCAGTTCATTTGATTTTTGCATTTAATTAAATACAAAATAATTCGTTCACAAACACTTAAAGCAATAACACATATTCACATTTTCATCTTAATTTAGTGGTGATGTTATTAAATAAAAAAACATATTTATTTTTCAACCTAAAACTATACAAAATAACTGATTCTGAACTGATGAAAAAAAGAGCCAAATCGTAAAATAAAGTGCCATTGCGCCAACAGTGCCATTGTGGCAACCGTGGTTGTTCCAAAAGTGAAATATAGTCGTCATTTGGTTGGGTTGTTGTCTTGGCTAACAAGACATGAATAGCAGTTGAACAATACACCAACAGATGGCGCTTGCGTGACATTAAAAGTATCGGAACTCGCTAAGTTTGTAAGGTAGCCAACCAACGCTAGATGGCGCTCGTTTGAACTTTAATAAAAAGGAAAAATTAAAAATTAAAACTGATTCGGATTATTAATAAATGTACTTAAATTTCGCACTTATTTTATTATAAAAAAATGATTTAAATGCAAGCAATTGTTGATTATAAGTAATGGAAATATGCGTGGCTATTTTGGTTTGCTGTCCAAAATATATATTATAATTAAATGGACAGCGAAACATATTGTATATTTAAATTTTTTTAAATCGACCTTTTTATTTACTGTATGTGCTTATATATTGTATTCTGTAGTGTTATTAGCTAAAGTTTTTATCTGCAATTGTTCCACTCAAAGAAATAAAACCACATTAAGTAATAATAATTTTACTTTATTATACATATATGTAATTAAAAATAGTCATCAATTTTCTTTGTACAATATTTAACTAAATGATATATAATTCTTTTTAATGAAGTGTCAACTTTCCACAGATCTTTAAAATTACTTATTCAAGTGCATTTGTTTATATCATGTTCAGAGATACATAGATAACTTTCCAATTATATATGTATGTACTTCTTTTGTAAACAACTTGTTTGTTTATTTATTTTCGTTATTTACGATAATTTTGAGTATGCTCAATTCATTACCAAAACTTAGGAATTATACGTATTTACTTATGAATACCTCAGCTTAGCACGTGTAATTGCTGAAGATGATATGAAATGGCACTGACCGAAAATTGTTATTTTATTGCACGACAGCTGCTCATGGCTACACTGAGAGAAATTTTGAATGAAATGAGAATTTTTTAATTGGTAATCTCTCTATTAATAATATAAATTGGTGGGCATGCATATTTAAAGTAAATTTTAAATATTTATCAAATTTTATGTTTTTTATTTTATTTAAGAACTCAATATAAAGAAGATGATGGAGAACATTTAAACTTTTTTCCATTTAATGTTGCATATTAAAATAAATAAACTTTTTTTTAAAGTATGTACTTATTGACAATTATTCGGTGCGTAAAATTATATATAATGGGTAATAATTGTACTTAATTAGATATGTTATTTAAAAAAGCAATACATTTTCTAATTGATATAATAATTTATTTCTTATTTCTCGCTGTGTAAAATTCTAATGAATTACTCAAACTGCTTATCAATTTAAGCGATAAATTTAAAATTATCGCAGAGTGATCAATCCTGTGGGTGATCAATTCAGGCCTTGGGGATCGGGACCGGAATCGGGACTTATCAGCGAAGCGTATAAATATAGCTGACTCTCGGCCAATTGGGGTTAGTGTTACCCAGTCAAGGGTAACGAATAGACAACAGTTTGGAAAGTTGCAAAATGTTAAAGTGGCTGCTGCTCGTGGCAGTTGTTGTGGCCGTGGTGAGTGCGGAACTGCACCGCATTCCCCTCCAGAGGAATCACCACCAGCGGAATCGCCAGCAGGTGAAGGCGGCAACTCGATGGTTGCATTCGAAGTATCATCCACAGAACGAGTTCTACGTGCCGGACTATCAAGCACCCGACTACGGCTCGAATAGTCAGGAGAGCAGCGATGACTACACATCGGAGGCACTGGTGAATAACCAGAACCTGGACTACTATGGCGTCATTGGAATCGGCACTCCGCCGCAGTACTTCAACGTGGTGTTCGACACGGGCTCGGCGAATCTCTGGGTGCCGTCGGTGCAGTGCCTGGCGAGCGACGTGGCCTGCCAGAACCACAACCAGTACAACTCGAGTGACTCCATCACGTATGTGCCGAACGGCAGCAGCTTCTCCATCCAGTACGGCACGGGCAGCCTCTCCGGCTTCCTCTCCTTGGACACGGTCAACATAGACGGCCTGGCCATACAGAACCAGACGTTTGGCGAGGCTGTTTCCCAGCCAAATGGCAGCTTCACTGGCGTTCCCTTCGATGGCATTCTGGGCATGGCATACGCGTCCATTGCCGAGGATCAGGTGACTCCGCCATTCTACAATCTCTACAACCAGGGCCTGATTGACGAGCCCACCTTTGGCTTCTATCTGGCCCGCAATGCCTCCTCCCAGTATGGAGGTCAACTGGTGCTCGGTGGCATCGACTATCAGCTCTTCGTTGGGGATTTGACCTATGTGCCCGTCTCCCAGCAGGGATACTGGCAATTCAACATGAACAATGTGGTCATGGGCTCAGTTGTCATCTGCTCCAACTGCCAGGCCATTGCAGACACAGGCACCTCCCTCCTGGCCTGTCCCGGCAGCTCCTACACCATGTTGAACCAGCTCATCGGTGCTCAGCTCGTTGATGGTGATTACTTTGTCGACTGCGCCACGGTTAGTTCCCTGCCCACGCTCAGCTTCAACATAGGCGGCACCAACTTCCTGCTGCCCCCCTCCGCCTACATCAGCATCTTCTCGGAACAGGGATCCACCTACTGCATGTCCAGCTTCACCTACATCAACACCGACTTCTGGATCCTGGGCGATGTCTTCATTGGCCAGTTTTACACGCAATTCGACTTCGGGCAGAATCGCGTTGGATTCGCAGCTGCCGTTTGGAATTGAATTATCAGTATATGCAATTATTGGAACGAGAAGAAAACGAATCTATAAAAATATTTTACAAAAAATATACAAAAAAAAATAAATATGCAATTATCATGTGAATGAAAACGTTGATCTCTTTTTGAGTTGCGTAAAATGCTTTAATTCATTCTCTCAAATATTTTCAGAATCAGCATCTTAAAAAAATAAATTAATAGATTGTTCTCTATAGAACAATTTTATATCAGATACTCCATTCGTATTACTAACTATATCAACAGATATAAGTAGCTCATCCTATTTTTATAAAATTGAAAAATTACTGATTAATTCAAATAACTAACAATAAATAAATTAAATTATGGACTGTTCTCTGTAAAACAACTTTATTTACGATATCATACTGTTTTTATCAAATTGAATAATGATTCATTAAATCAAAGAATTAACAAAATTGAGATATTATAGAAATGAATTAAAATTTTAAATTTTCAGCTCATTGTTTTTAATAACAGTAAACATTTTCTAAACCAAACTCAAACGGATTCCTAGAACAAATTAGACTAGATATAAAATTTGATACTGACGAAGAAAAACTTTAACTTTAGTTATGTTTTGTATAGAGAAACTTTTCTTTAATAATCGTGTAGAAGAACAGTCATATGTATCTACAGCGAACTTGTAATAAATATAAAAATTAAAACTAACATTTTAAATATGATTTCATAGATACAACATACAAATTCAAAAGAGAAAATTCACCTCGTCCCAAAATTGACATGTTAATAAGATTTGAGCCGAAATTATTTGATAAGAAATCTTTTCGCGATAGTAAAATCTTTTTAAGAATTGTTTTTAATAGCATTTATCAGTAAAAAAAAATAATAATAATTTGTTTGTATAATTTAATATCAAGGAGTTACAAGAAATAATCTTGCTGAGATTGAAAGTGATCAATTGATATCGATAAACGATATAAATTGATAAATAATTAATTATTGAATAATTCCTCGAGTTGTTGCATTATTTGTTGTCCGGCGATGGAGGCTTGTTGGCGGCTCCAGAGCAATAATTGCCGCCGTAGATGCCACGGGGAGTGCGAGGCAATTGCTGTTGTTGTTGTTGCTGCTGCTGCTGTTGTTGCTGCTGTTGTTGTTGTTGCAACTGTGCTTGTTGCTGCTGCAACTGTTGCAAGAATCGTTGCTGCAACATTGCCTCATAGAGTATAGCAGCAGCAGCAGCATTGGTGGATTGTTGCTGCTGTTGTTGTTGCTGCTGCTGCTGTTGTTGCTGCTGCAACTGTTGGTGCTGATGATGCTGTGTGGCATTCTGACGGATATTGGCCGCCAGCAGCTGAGCATAGACCTGGCTAATATCATTGGCATTGCCACTGGCCATGCCATAAATGGGCATGGACATATTGTTGGAGCCACCAGCCACCAGATGCTGTTGCTGCTGTGCCTGCTGCTGTGGCAGCTGATGGTGCAGCAGCTGCAGATACATGTGCGACAGCTCGTTGATCGAAGCGGCGCTTGAGACAGGAGCACGTCCTGCCAAGCCAGGATCTCCTCCAGTTGCAGTTGCAGTCGGACATTGCTGTTGTGCCTGGCTGGGATGATAAGCTGCGGACTAAAAAGAGAATAAATTATTGGAGAATGCCATAAAGAGATCTCTACACTCAGACAAATAATCAATATTTCCGCACTTGAAGAGGGTATATTCAAGTACAAGCTGACTGAGTTCGGAATTATCAAAACTGAGAGCAAAAGTCTGATTTCAAGCTCGCTTTTTCACAATTCCAAAAACCATAAAAACTGATTTTTATGGGCTACTTTGGGATTAATTTAAGTTTGTAAAAGATCGAATCATAATCATATGCACACAAAAATCTTGAACTTATCCCAAAATTTACATGCAAAAAATATTCTCATATTTAAGTTAATTTTAGTCCTAAACATTGCTATGATATTTTAAGTAAAAGTTTGAAGTACAAAATCTGTTATTTTTGGAGATTCAGTTGAACTTCAATAGCTCGAACTTCTATAACTCGAATTTCTCTCTAGCTCGAACTAAAATAAAATTAATAAACTTGAGAAAAATAACTCTATAAGTCGAATAGCTCTACAACTCGATCCTTTTCTTTGGATAATAGCGATTCGAGTTAAGGAAGTTCGACTGTATTTTTACGAAACTCACAGATTTTATCCATATGCATACATAAAATATTCATATATATTCTGACTAAGTTTAGATTTGGTTGGTAAATCGGACAATTAAATCAAATATAATTTTAAATTTAAGATCGTTTCATTCATACTTAATTTTAATCAGGCTGGATGGGTTTCTCTGAGTGTAACTTACGCTGCCGTGACGTGTGGCGTGTGAGGCATGAGCTGCTGTGGCAGCTGCCGCTGCCTGCTGCTTGCGATCGTACAACGCTTTGGCGCCTCGCTCGAATCCCGGCGGCGGCTGCGCCTTCTGTTGACCTCCTGCTGCTGCTGCTGCTGCTGTTGTCGATGCCAATTGGCAACTGGACTTGGTCGGCGGCGGCTTGAAAAACGAGTGCCTGTCGTCGCCGGAGAGGGCGTAGTGCTCGGCGGCCTTGTGGTAGCTGAAGCTGCCGTGCTCCGGATGCCCCGTCGTGTCGCCGTACAGTGCGTTCAGCACTTCGGTCAGAAAAATCGTTGTGGCCGCCGCCGTTGGCCGCCCGTTCCCCGTGTCGGAGGGCGGTGGCGGAGGGGGCGGCGGTGTCGGTGTCGCTGGCGGCAGCTCCTCCATGCGCACGGAGGCGCCTTGGGTGGCATCCATTGGGACATTGGGACGCCAAATCTTCTTGGCCAGCTGCTCGTAAATGTTGGCTTAAATAAACGAAAAAGCATTTCAATCAAAGGAATTTTTATTGATTGTAACTAAATTTGTCTTACGCTCAGCTGATCTCTTGGCGCCGTGGGAATCCATTCTGTTCCAAGTTGTAAATACAACTGGCAGTCGAAATTAAGTCTGTCTCAAGCTCTGATTTGTTTATCTCAATTGCAACTTGTTTATATTATCGAGCTTCTCTTCTCTTTTCTAATTATTTATTAAACGTTTCTCACACGCTTTTATTATTTCTGGTTAATATTTCGCAACAAAAACAAAGTGACATTTCCGTCAAGCAGACAGACGGAAAAGTTGCCGCAATTCCATCAACACAGAAATGGGCAGCACTGGCAGCATTCAACTTTATGGCCAGCTCAATTTTTTATAGTGGAGTGACACTTGAATTCACTAAAAATCAATTAAAATGTAATTCTGAACGAAATTGTGAACTATCTAAAATAAA
>JBAMBJ010001930.1:0-117650 GCA_037043495.1 Drosophila recens
ATGTATGGGGGACTTGAAACCGACAACCGATCGAGTCAATCGAGACGATCGACAATCCAAATTGGCAGACAGGAAGCGCTCATCTTGGCAATAATAATGATGATGATGACGAATATGATGATGATGACGATGATGATGAGTGGAGCCAACCGAGTGCCAGACAAACTGACGAACAGTCTGTCGAACTATTGGATTGTTAGAGGACGCTTCTAATATTTCAGGATTGAAGTTAGTTCATGCGTTAAACGGGGAATCAACATGTGAATGCTAAAGCTTCAGATGCAATGACACTAGCTGAAAGTAAAGATTATTAATATTTAAGCAAACAAATATAGGTGACTTTAAGGCTTAACAGCCTTTTAATTGAACCTTTAAGTAATCAAGAGATTCTTGCATTTATGAAAAACTGATTAAATTTGAATTATTAAAAGTAATCTCAGACTTTTAAAGCTAATTTTACAATGATTATAATATTAAGTTATTTAATTATTGCCTTTTCTATTAAACATAGATAGTGTTTTTAAATTATATATTTTTTATACTAAAACATAAAAATTAACATCAACTTATTTAGATCTTGGATTCTTTCATTTCCATGATAAATCACAAATTAAGAACTCACTTTAAGCAAGTGTCATTTGTACTTAGAATTGAAAATGTAAGCAAAGATTTTAGGCAGTTGGTTTAGCCAAGAATTGGTTAACTCTTAACCCCATGATTGTTTTTATGCTTCAAAGTTAATGCTCATTTTTTAAGACGATTTTTTACGCGCGTTTAAACATTTTATTTTCAGTCGCCCGGTTCTCTATGGGGATATTGAGGTACTTAAGTAGTACGAGAATAAAGATAGAGAAAGAGAGAGAGAGAGAGAGAGAGAGAGAGAGAGAGAGACCTGCTACTGCCAGGTCGTTAAGTTGCCACATCTTTGGGTTTATTTTTACACGCAAGACAAGAGTTTTATGGCTGCTGCACTAATTAAAATATTAAGCAGAAATGCAGTCAACGAAATTCGTGTTAATTTTTATTGAGACTCGACTACGTCCCCCTCTTTCTCTCTTTTTTTTTTCATTCTGTCTCGCTGTCAATATGCAATTTGCAATAATTAAGCATTAGCTTGGGGAATCTGGTGGATCATAAATTGCAACGCCTTAACGGTCTGCCTCAAAACCCAACAAAAGTTGGCACAAATCACACATTTGTTGTGGCTGCCTGATAAGCTGACGACTCTCGATAGATAACTGAGGGGAGCAAGGGAAAGGGAAAGACTAGAGATACTACGGGTCAAGAGCGCCGTCGACCCTCGACGACTATAAAAAATTGAAAATTACCAAAGTAACGAGACAGACAGACAGACAATCGACGGACCGAAGGCGTCTCAAATCACACAGACGATGAATGAAATCGAGTGTTGAATGAAGTGGGTACAGTGAACATTGGGTACATAGTACAAGCAATTCGGTATGGGAATCGAAATGGAAACAAGACCAAAAAACAAACCCTTGACTTCTTCTGCTGTGGCAATTCAGCATTTCTGTTTCTGTTGAATCTTTCAACCGCTTTTCAATCGCAAAGTAAGAGACCGAGGGTTGCCTTGACAGAGGCGTCGATAAAGCCACAGGGGGTCATAAATTCTTGAGCTTCTTGCGTTTTGTTTGCCACCGAGAGATATCAATGGAAAGCCGACAACGTCGCCGTCTTGCCACATTGTCTCTTCCCTTAAGTTATCGCCAAAAAAACGACAACGACAAGAACAACAACATCAACTGGAACTACAACAAAAACAATAACAATAACTGGCAATGTATGAGACAGCTTTTTTTTCTCTCTCTCTGTGCTAAGGCCCTGCAACATTTTGAATGCATTATTTACTTAGTTTTTTCTCTGATTTCTTTTAAATACTTTTTTTCTCCTTTTAACCAAGTATGTGTCATGTTTTTATGCCGAATAAAATTATCAGGAAATTATTTTATAGGGTATATCAAAGGGTTAAAGGTTTCTTGATGTTTTGAAATTTAATTAAAATTCAACTTTTTAAAACAAATTATCTTACTAATATAATACAATTAAGGGAATGTAAGCAAAAGACAGAAATTTTGATTTTGAATTAATTTTATATGCGTAGATGATTTTATATATACATATATGGTGTGGCTTCTTTGGTTCAAAAGATATTTCAATTCAATTTTTATTTTCAATTTTTATAATAAAAATTGACAAATAAGAGTTAGTGTTAAATTTTTATATAAAAATTGAAAAATAATAATTATTTTTGATTTTTATCATATAAATTAATTTTAATAATTAAAAATAATTTTTTTGGCGTTCAAAAATAACATATGTCTGTTTTTCCCACTCTTTTAGGACGCTTTTTTGTGCTTCAATTTTTTAAAAACTCATAACTATTATTTACAGTCCCTGATATATCACACATAAATATTAAATAAAACATATTCTGAAAAAATTCATTCTAATTTTTCTGATATTAAATTGATTTCTTAAATTCTATTGTATTCTACAATTAAAGGAAGCCTACAGGGCATCTCTAATTCGATCATTTATTCTCTTGCCACATTTTTCTTTTGATTTTAATTTTCTTGATTTTGTTGTTGTTGTTGTTCTGCTATCGCATACGATTTAGTGTCGTCTTTGCTGCTTATCTGTGGCTTGCTTTCTTTCACCAAAAAAACAAAAAAAAAAAGAGCCACAACAAACGGCAACTCTTCAGTTCTTTGGGTTCGTTTTGGGATTGGGACTGGGGACGAGATCGGGGGTTTCTGGACATATCGTCGCACTCAGTCGCAGCGCATGTGTCATCGGCGTTAAGTGCCACGGCAAAGAGTTAATCTCGTCGATAATTATAATTTATGGCTCGTTGTGTGTTCACCTACCTCAAAAATACAAGTACGACTTTGCCTTATAAAACAACCTTACTTCAAATCTACAATTCGAGTATATAGTCTCTGTTTTTTGTGTGCTTCATCATAATCACAGTTTTTAATTGGGGTTTGGCTCGAAACAAGGCAAAAAAAGAACGCATCACATTTTGATGTTGTTGATGTTGTTGTTGTTGCTGTTGCTGTTCATAATGTCAAACTGACAATATTTATGATACAGATTGCTCATTGTCATTGATCATTGTCTGTATGATCATAAACTATAAGCGAATGCGATATCTCTATGCTGATACCCTGTATTTTTAAAAAATGTAAAAGCAGGTTGTTTAAATAAAAAGGATGAAGCTTCAAACTTATAAGGCATTAAAAATATTTATTCTTTCGAATATCTCAGAGATTTTTAAAAAGTAAGTGTCATAATCTATTTTAAATTATTTTAATAATTGTCATGAAATCTAGATGCTGATAGAAGTAGCCCAATGCTCCTTGAAAAGAATAAGAGTTCGGAGAGATTATTAAAGAGAGATATTTTAAGATTTTCATATAGTTTCAAATATATATTTTAAGAAGAAACAAACTGCAAATTGTAAATTAGAAAAATTATCAAAAATTCTGAACGTATTAAGTTTTCGATAAATAGATATTTTAAATTATGAATAAAAAGTTCTATAAAAAAAAATAGTTACGTTTTCGAATTCAATTTTTATTATTTCTGTTAAATATTATAGTTTAAAATTTAGATATGTGGGTTAAGGAAAGTTTTGTATCATTCAAACGGCTCCTAGGCCTCATACGTTTTTCCTATGGTCTAATAAATAAACACTTTAAGTTAACTCTAAAAACCTACAGCGTATTTCCTAGACGTATATTGTATACGCAAGTTGTCGTAATTGTTTTCGACATATGTACATAAATATATATGTTTGTGTGTGTCTTGGGGGTTTTATGTTAAGCCCAATTATGTCAATCAGAGCCAATGGCTACCGTTTTCACTTTCACCTACTTAGATACGAGTAGGAGTAGGATTGGGAGTATGAATACTCGTACTCGTATGAATACTCGTACTGCGACTGGAAGTAAGAGTGCGGCTCATTGATATCTGTATCGTAATTTATCATATTGATAAGGTAAATGTTGCGATGTCAAAGCGGCCTTTGATTTAGTTGCCTTGCCTGCAGCGAGACTAGCTACCAGTTTCTGTTCCAGATAACTTCAGATTGCAGCACTCACAATTCCAGTTCCACTTCCAGTTGCAGTTCCACATACAATTCCAGTTGCATTTCCAGTTGCGTGTGATGCTAGCCGCAGCTTAATCTTAGCCACATTTAAGTTAATTTGTGCGATAAATCCGATGATGAAAAAGGCTCAGACACCGAGTTGAAGTCAACAAACAAATGTGCAGACATTTTCAGGCAGCTTCCATCATAATTCATCAGTCGCAAGTCGAGACTAGGCGAAATGATTCTATTTAGAGGCCACATCATCATCATCATCAACATCATCTGTGAAGCACTTAATCATGCGAAGGCTCCACAGATTAACTCATTACTTAACACTTTTATTTTTCCTGCCTTCCTCTCTTCTCCCTGCCCCGCTCTTTAGAGGATCTGCTGTATCTGACGGATGCTGTAGATAATTGTGTGGCCACAGCTAAAATCTCACTTACGGGTAGGGGAAGGTGGGCGGAAAGAGGAGGAAAGGGCAGGGGAGGGAGCACAGCTAATGCGCGGGGGCGTGTCATTGAGTTTTTGAGGCGAAAATGTTTCAAAAAAATGTTTCAAAATTGATGTGCACCTTCTGCCACCTTCCACAGTGACAGAGGCGCGACACGAGCATGCCCTGCCCCCTGCCCCCTCTCCACACTCCTCCCCCTCTCCCCTCCCCTCTCTAGACACTTAATGACTCTGCGACGTTTGTATCTTTTTTGAACTGACGCATTAACATTCCTCACTTGTTGTCGTTGTTGCTGTTGTTGTTGTTATTGTTGTTGGGGGTGTTGCACAAACAAAACAGCTTAAGTGGCGACTCTTTAATAGCAGCTACTTTGCTTTACTTGCCACATGCCACGCACTCATAAGATCTGAGTACGTTTACTTAATCCACTCTAAAGATCGTCCCCAAGGAATATTCTACAACTGAGGATCACTTAAATATTAATGTCACATAGTTTTCGAATTTTAAACATTAATTTTTCGTGTATTTTGAATGAATATTAATGAATGTTGCAGATAAATATCTGTAAATGTTGCATGTTTGTTGCAAAAGGAAGTAATCTTTCGTGTGGGATGCTCCAAAGAAGGGGAAGAAAAAATATATAAATAAATAAATAATGACCTGACTTAAACAGTAACCATAAATACGAGTACAAAACTATCTTAGCACATTTTATAACATTCATTTTATTCATTAATTCAAAGTTTAATATTAATAAATTTAATATTTCTACTATAATTATATTACTATCAGATTTATTGCTAAAATGTTGAAGCTTGAAAATAATAAAGGAACAACTTTTATTAAATCATTTCTATAAAAATTTGTTAACTAAAATCTTCAGCATACGAGTATACTTTTTACCTAAGCTTAATATTTAAATCCAATTGAAGTTTTATTTGATAAAATGTACAAATTATTATTACACTTTTTCTTAATTTACTTGAGCTTTTTATGGCTTTGCATGACTTTTACAACTTGTGTGTTTTTTCTATATTCTTGTCAAAGAAATGATTTTATTCTCTAGCACTTCTTAAATAAATGACGACCATCAAGAAATTTGTTATGTGTGTCAGTGGGAAATTTATGTTATTGCTGAACGAATTTACAGCAATAATTAAGTGAAAGATACACACGCATAAAGCGACATAAAATGTATCTGTATCTGACAGAGTGTCAAACTCGAAATGCGTGCATAAAAACGGAGAAATCAAAGACAGACAACAGACAGGCAACTGGACAGAGAGCTATTCAGTCAGACAGACAGACAAATCGGTGGGAAAAGTCGAGTGGCAATTTCAATGTATTTGTATTTGATTTTCATCCCCCTTCTCTCTCTCTCTCTCTCTCTTTGCTACCCCTAGAGTTGATTTTACTGCAGAATTGGCATAGCCATAACCAATTATTTACCAACACTCGTCGTCATGTCCTGCACATCCTGTGCATAGCTGCACAATCGGAAAATGTGAAAATCGGAAATGCAGTCAATGCATTCAAGATGTGCCGTTAGCTACCCCCTCACCCTTAGATTCGACCCTCTCCTGGCCTATATATGTCGGTCCTGCCTGAGCTCGGCCATTTCGTGTAATTATAGACATTTTCGCAACTATTGTGTTACAACAATTTAATGGTTCTTTTACCTGAGCCAGCGAAATATCTCTGAATTCATTTTAATGGCTGCAATACGCAACAAAAATAGTTGCAAAATAATGGAAATTTCCATTTGTTGTGTGGTAAGCGATCAGAATGCAAAAGCAGCAAATGAACTTGCAACTCGGCTATGGTATCTTTAAAATCCCAGACGAGTTGTGAGTTTAACAAATGGCTTTAAGCACAAATTCCCATAAGCTGCATAAATTTCAACCGCAATATCCAGGGAGCAATCATAATAATAAAAAACCCGAGCTAAGCTTAAGAACCCTTTAAAAAGATAGCCCATCATTTATAATCCTTTAATAGGCGTCCCAAAGACATAAAATCAAACAATGCAACTGATAAATTTCTGATCATTTCTTTTGGTTCGTGTTGCCCTTCGTGTTGGTTTAGTCTCATGCACCATTGTTGCACATAGGCACTTCAAGTTGTTATTGTTATTGTTGTAGCTGTTGCTAATGAAAAGGTCAATGAGTCTAGAAATGCGCAGGGGATTTTTATAGAATTTGCGGGCAACTTCAGTGACATTTGAAATTAGCTTAAATATGCAGAGAACTTGCACAACAAAAATAGATATAGATACATGAGTCATATAAATCACTAAATTGTTAATGGATTAAGTAAATAAAGGAAGGAAAAAATTAAAGAAGTATTAAATTATAAAATCAAATTTATCTCAGTTCATTTGATTTGTTAATTTGCAAGATTGATATTTACAAATATACATATGTATATAGATAGTATAAGAGTAGATTTTGTTATTATTTCATTGATTTTTTCTTATAGAGTTTTTCAATCGAAGCAAACCCTGTATCTACAGGATATTATATATAAAACATTGTAATATTACTTTAAATATTCAAATTGAGTTTTCAGCAACAAATCGAAGCATTTGAGTTTTGCTTTAAAAATATTTTAGTGAATTGTGTAATATATTAATATATATAATATATATAGTTTACATTATATGTAAGTAACTTAAATTAAGTTGTTATTGGTTTCTTTGATTACTACTAACAAATCACCTCAATAAGCAATAATTATGGCCTGGACTCCGTCAACAAAATTCGAGGCTGATTTGCTTGACTTGCAATCCAATTTTAATTTTGTGCATGGACAATTGGCATACGAGGCAAATCAAAAACGGGAGAAGGAAATCCGAGGCAAGAGAGAGATCGAAAAAGGCAATGTGTCTAAGACAAAGCAGATTCGCGATAGTTTGGCCGTGATGGAACGCATCCAGCAGATTGCTGGAACCAGGCCTGTGGGTCATCAGGCCACCATGGCCGACTGGCAGGACGAGAGCACTGTGGAGCAGGAGGCGGTGGCCATGATGCGACACTTTGGGATGATGTCCATGGCTGGCGGATCGTTGGCCCCACTGGAAAATGAGAATTTGCCACTGGGCAAAATTCACATGTTGCGAAACGGAAACAAAAGCTTTCCAGTGCATTTTGATCCTAGCTACTTTGAGCCAGGAAGGAAGCGCAAAACATATAAACCAAATAACAACCATGCGTCTAGTAGCTCCAGCTCATCTTATAATAAATTTCAAGCATCTGAACCGGGAAGTGTAGAAAGTGATGGGAGCTATTCACACTTGAATGATAACACCATCCACAAGGATAGTTCCGTTGATATTTCACTTGAGGAAAAATCGGAGCCGAAACAAACTAAACCTAATTATGTTTGAGACCAACATCCTCCAGGACAAAAATAGAACAAAAATAGAACAAATAATGTATCTTCGAAACAGGTTTAATATGAAAATCCTAGTTTGGATACATAAATAATAATATATAATATATGTTTAAACCGTTTATATTTACTCAAGTGGAAATATGAAAAACTTGGAATTAAGGTCCGTATTATAACCTATATACTTAATATACTTAATATTTATACTTAGGCTCGTTGTTTGATAACTATTGAAAATACATTTTAACGTAAAATGTATAGAAATTACAGTCAAATTTTTAATTATAGATACAGTTCATATGTAACTACATTGAAAAAACGACCCTTAATATTAGAATTCATTATACTTAATATTTAAATGTTTTCTGTCTACTTTTAGATTGCCACAAATTGTTTTTTTATTTATACAACATTTTTTTTTTAATACATATAAATTATTTGAGTTTTTTTTAACTATATATTTAAAAGAAGTAAAATAAATAAATTTACTTTTCACTGCCTTAAGCCAACAAGTTTTATGATTGATTATATGAAAGTTGAAAAAAAAAAACTAGAAATCAGTAGTTTTCGGGATTGAATGTAGAGGGGAAGTTGGAAATGTGAAGCTGGTTTTTTTTTAGCAATTGCAACCAGAATTATACTGCAAACAAGAATCCAGTCACTTTTACTACAACGTAAGAATATTCTACTTGAACGTGATTGTCTAACAGATACCCTGTTATCAGCGGAATGACAAATAGACAATAATCTTATTGAAATAAGTAATAATTTACAGATATCTCGGATTCGTTGAGTCGCCCTCAATTCGCACCAAGATTTGAGTTAATACTCATTTAAATATGTATATATTTGTATCTTGTACTTTTGTTTATCATACTATACATTACAAATTTAAAGGGTATTACAATAATATTACTGTTTTAAATACTTCAAAAGAGATCGTTTCCAAAGAGGTATATAAGCCAGATGCTTTCTAATGACAAATGCAGTTTAGTTGCAGTTTTCGCGAGGATGCGTCGATTACTGTTGTTACAAATGGCTTTATTGGTGAGCATTAAATATGAAAGTGTTGGAAAATATATTTAACTAATTTTCCTCGAATTAAAGAGCCTTGTGAGTACCTTACCACAGGAGGATCTTTCGCTTCTTAAGCAGGTGGAACTTCTGAGTGAAAAAACTTACAATTTAATAATGGAGAGCAAACTCGAGTTCTGCACTTACACAGCTAAATTGGTTGTTGATTGTAAGGCTGCGAATGGGACCGAATTGGAAAGGTGGCAGCACTGGCTGGATCTGTCTGATGCTGAAAGAATTAATATAACAGATCCTTATTATTATGATCCCTACATTCCCAACAAGAAGATGCAAGAGAAACTCAATAGATGCACAAAGGATGCTTTTGGGGATAAGCAATCAAAATATCTACAGAGTAAATACAACATTTTAAAATCCTTTGAGACCGAGGCAAGTCCCATATTTCAGGAGGTGAGCAATGCAACAAGACAGTCCGATAAAATTCTTTTTGAATTCTTTGATCACTTTGGGAAAAAGGGAAACGAAACAATCTTCATGTATTTTCGATCTAAGATCATTAATTATGAGGACAGAGCTCTGTTAATTGAAGTAAAGAACTTGGCGGAGGAGACAAGTTTACAAATAGAACGAATCTATATAAAGTATTCTATGGTTGAAATAGAAGCAATTATATCTTGCAATGCAGTTAGTGAAACAGAATTGGAGAACTTAAAGATATTGCTCTACTTAATTAAGAATTCGCATCTGACTTCAACAGATGACCAATTTTGGGAAATTTCTTATTTAGCTGTTGCAAATATGCCACAGTTTGACCAAAGAAAACCATTTTTGAAACGTTCAAGCAATTGTACTCCCGGCAATATGGAAGAATTAGAAGCGAAGATAGCTGAGGAAAGTGAGGAAAAGATTGACGCCTTTATTAAAAAAGCCAGTCCCAAGATGCATGAAGTAAGCGAAAATACAAAGCAATTGGAAGAACAAATCTTTAAAGTGTTTGAAGAGATTTCCAATCCCAATCTAAAGTTAAAAGTTCGTCATGATAAATTTGTGGTCTTAAGAGCATTTTTCGAGTGTTATTAAACTTAAAATTGCATATGAATTCATAATTTTTTAATAAAAAAATGTTTTATTTCTTTGCCCAATAAAACTATTTAATTGATATCAATTGATATAAATAAGATTTTGTCGAAGTTTGAGCAGGTAATAGTTTTAAATTGAAAAACAGTCTGAAAACAGTGTTTTTTTTTGGTTTTATAATTATTTAAATCAATAAAATCATCACAAAAATCTGTAATATAATGTTAAATGTACAAACGTATTCTGTTTATGTGAATTTGATATAGAGAGAATAAAAACTTTAAAAAACAAATGGTATGATTTTAGCTTAAGAGAAATCAATCATTAATTTCTGTAATATAAGAGAACAGCACTCACAAATATCTATAAGTTGTTTTTTTTTGGATGTCAAATTGTTTATTTTGTTTCGTTCTGTGTCGTTGTCTTCACATTCAGATTTCCATTCGATTTGGCATCGATGTGCGAGTAGGAAAAAGAAGTTGAGTCTTTCTTTTCTTAGAGTGTCTGGACAGGCGAAGAAAGCAATGCATATGATTAATTGCTGGTTGAGTTCTAAGTGTGACAGCAACAACAAACGGGCATTCTTTATGCTGGCCCGCCCCTTATGGGCTGAGACCCAAAAATAACATCAAAGCAAACAAAGGCCAATGAAAAATATGAAGTGCAAACTGCGACGATGTACGACGATGGAGGATGCAACAACAAACAACAACAACAAGACAAACACAAAACTCAGATGGAAATCTTGGCGACAGTTGAAAAGTTGAACAAATGTTGTTGTAAGGCGCAGATCAGAGATCTGAGAGGGAGACGGAGACAGAAAGAAGAAAGTAGATGAAGGGAAAGGTGACAGAGGGGGGAAGGAGAGGGCAACTTGTTTCAGTTTTGGGGTCTGACTGTCGCCTGTCGACGCTGACAGCCGCCGAGACGTTTCGCTTCCTACTCGACTGCCAAATTCCGATGGCGATGCAAATTGCCAACTGAGAGAGATTGTGGCAAGCGGATTGGGCAGATGAGGCATGGGGCAGGAGCAGGGGCAGTGGAAGGGGCAGAGTCATTTCGGGGGGCATGTGATGGGCACAACGCACAAATCGAGTTGTCGTAAAATTAGCACTTAATGCTTTAATTAATTACGTCGACGTGCGTTGGGCTTGGCATAATGTTGTTGTTGTAGTTGTTGTCGTATTTGTTGCTGCTGTTGTTGCTGTTGTTGTAGTTGTAGTTGTTTCTGCCTCGCCGTTTAATGCATTTCTCATTTATTTATGGCCATTGCATGCGCGTAACTCAACTCCGTCGACTGTCCCTCCTTTTATTTTCTTTCTCTTTTTTGCCAGATTGCCTCATGTTTGGCCACGTCAAGTGTCAGGCCATTTCACCAGCGAAACAGAGAGAGAGAGAGAAAGAAATTCATTGGCATTCCTCGGACACGTTTCACACTTTCACAGGCGGCAGATACGTGCCTCCTTGCGGACTCCCTTGACTCCCTTTTTGCTGCGACAGCGTTTCATGAATGAGTTTCGGCCTTAATACTTGCTACCTGAGCGTTAACAATGACAATTCGTTGCACAACATCTCATTGCCCAAAGACTAAGACCCAGACCGAGTACAAGTATCTTTTGATCTGTCTGTCTAGCTGCAGTTCTTATCAACGACTTGTTGTCGCCTTAGTCGCAGTTCTCAGTTTAGTTCTGTCTCAGTCTCATTTCCCAGTTTAGCTGAGTTGTCAGTTGGCCATAAAAAGAAATACGTTTATTGCCAGTGCATCCTTTTATATTTTACAGTTATTTTTGTTTATTGATTTATGTTCGCACACACAAAGTATCTGGAAGTATGAAACAGAAACGACACCTTTCCGATCAGTGCAAAGATCTGAAAGAATGCATCAAAAGATACTCGAAAAAATGTTTCAAGAGATTCCAATGGCAAAGATACTGTTAGAACATCATATATACATCGAAATTCTGAGCAGGTACAGATATAGTCTAGATGGATATATAGGTTTATAACAAATGAAATAGATAAAAGATAAAAATAGAGATAAAGATCTTAAGCTAAAAGTATAGTTACATTTACTTCACCAGATCACTGAACAGATAACAAAGTTCACATTCTTATTAACTGCAACTACAGAAGTTTTGTTAAATATATATTTACATTATATTGGATTCGATTTTCCAAATCAGTTCAAAGACACACGTAGATGCAGATATAGATGGAAGATACATAGACTTTAACTATTTCAAAAGAGTTAAGTACAGATTCAAAAATTTAAATTTAGATCTAAGTATAGACAGTAATAGACGGATACAATTATATAGATGGAGATACAAAATCCCTAACAATGACCGCTGATTAAAACCTTTCGATTATCGCCTATTCAAAATCGGCTCACTCGCTTCAACAGATTAAACTTGTGATTTTAATCGTATTCTTAGTCAGAGCGAAGTCAAAGGCCGCATTTGCCGCTGCACACTTATACATAGATACATTTGTATCTTATGCGGCTATCAGCGCAATTGTCAGATGATTAATTAAGCAAATAATGCGCATCAGAAGCCACAGGCGCAACAATAGCACCTAAAAACACCTTGAATGTGCCACGCCTCGTTTGGGGAATGAGAATGGGTATGGAATGGAATGAATAAATGAATGAATAAATGAATGACTGCATGAATAATTGATAGAGCCACAAAAGCAGCATATGGCAATAGCTTGAAATGTACACTCATCTCAACTCACTCGTCTTATCGCGCTGTCTCCAACCTAAGACGACATTAACAATGTTGTTGTTATTGTTAAGATTGTTGTTGTTGCTGTGGCGTCTGTCTGCGTGCCTTGTCTGTGATTCATTTTCTGGTATAGAATTTATACAATTTATCTGAGTTGGATTAGCCGGACTTGTGTCCAGACCAGACCAGAACGCACCCACAAAATCCTTTTCGGCCACTTGACTCATTAGGTGCACATTGATAAATACGATTGTCTGCCTGCATCATCAACATCATCAACATCATCAGCATCATCATCATCGTTAACATTACTATCATCATTATTGTCATCGGCATCAGAAGCATCTTCTGCTGGTCGCATGATTTGCATTAATTTGGCGAAATGCTGTCGATGAACGGACGCGTCCGATAAGCGCTGACATGGCCAGATTCGAAGCCGATCCGATTCGATCCGTTGGCCATTAATTAGCCCACGCCATGACGGCGCATAATAAATTACCAATTCATTTGAGCTTTCGTATGTTACTCTTGTTGTTGTTGCTGTTGTTGTTGTCTCATCTGATTTGCTTTCGCTGTGGCCATAAGGCCTCAACCTCCTGGCCATGTCCAACAAGTAAACTGCATTTCACACCGACAACTTCAAGTTTTGGTCGTGATGTTGCGAATTTTTTATTTGGAACAGAAGATACTTTTATTGGCACTCGCTGATTGAATTGTATTTGAATGTATTTTAGATGGAATTTCTTTGGCTAATGAGAAATTGATATTCTAATTAAGATTATCTTTGACTTGTAATTTTTAATTAAGGCTGATTGATAGTTGTTTACTTTAAAATGAGAATATTAATTGTTATATGGACTTTTTTTCATTAAAGTGATGCTCAATCTATGCATATTTATTTAAAGTTTGCCATAGTTCAATAAGAGATATATTCATAACATTTTAAGTTCTAAATTTAAAATGTAACATTTTTAAATATGTTTTTTTTTTCATTTTATTGTTTAGTCAGCATAAAAAAAAATGTAATTGTTTAAATAATAATTAATGACAAGTGTCCCTTCTCTTTAAATATTAATTCAATAAATGAAAAGCCACTTTTTAAAACAAATCTTCTCTTAATGAAGATAATCCTTTTTTAAAAAAAGCAGCTAGTCCTATTTTAAATAAAGTTATCAAATTGTATCTTTCGTCATTTCTAGTGTTTGTTTTGCTATCAAATTGTATCTGTTTGTCAGTCGTTTTGTATTTGACACTTTTCCCCTATTAAAAAACCGATTTTAAGACACAAACTAAGAAAGCAAGTTTCTAAGGAATAACGCAAAGTTCTTGTCAAGTCAATTGATGGCTTTAGCATTGACAGACTTATTGGGCATATCGGTAACACCAACAACACTAACACTAATAGCAACAACAATGCCTGTGTGGTCCCACTGTGTGTGTATGCAAATGAGAGCACACACATACACACACATGCAGAGTGTATACACATTGAAAGATACAGCACGCTCAACCGAAATTTAATTTATGCGCCGGCAATTAAACATGCATCATTTACAGTCACAGCAGCAGCGACGGCAGCAGCGACAGCAGCAGCGACAGCGACGTCAGCGTCGCCATCAGCGGAGGCGGCAACAACGACACATGCGGCAGACGGATCCGCAGATCTGTCAACACCGAGTTAGGGGTAACGCAACGGAAACCCGACGCGACATGCCCGTGGCAGCTTCTTGACACTGTCCAATGCCATCATTTGTCAATATTAACTTTAATTAGCAACATTTTTGGTCGCCGCCTATTTGCAGATACATTTCAGACAAATCTTTATATACTTAAACTTACATATATACAGAATATATAAAGTATTTAATGCTTAAAAGTACTTGTTACAATTTGTTATTGTTGCTCTGACAACAATTTGTTTTATTCAATTTCATCAACTGCTGACTCCCAGTTTCCTCATTATTATTGTGGGCGGCAGCAAAGATCGTTTATTTTCATTTCGATTTGCAGATGGGAATTTGTAAACTCAACAGATTTATTGAGATACAAATTTGACCCGAAAACCAATGGGAAACTTCTTGATATACTGTTCAAGTTGAAGCCAAGCCGAAGCTCACCAATAATTATTAGGAATTTGTTAGTAAATTCAGTTTTAATTGTACAAACTAATAGTAAAAAATGTTTACATAGCAACTAAATATATAACTACTTTGTTTATTATTATTATACATAAGCTGTACATTTTTTAGCTTAATTCATTTTATTTGTATTTTTCATCTTTTCCTTGTCATTAATTGTCTAACATTTGTTTTTCTTTCAAATACTGATAAAAAAAAATTGATCTGAATTTCTTGTATCCAAAGTTAGAAAAACATAAAATTCATGATCGATTGCGTAACTAAAAATGCAGCGTAACGAAACGCGTAGCGCATACGCCCCATAAACCCTTTCAACAAAATGCATAAATTTCATTTTTCATGCTTATGTTGTTTTATGTGTCAAAGACACCAACTGAAAGCAGAAACAGAAACATAACCAGAACATAATAAGAACGTTGAATGTGATAAACTAAAAGATACCCAGCACAGCATTAAAATTTTATTGAATAGCCTGCCAATTTTCAGAATAGAAATTAGTTAGTGGATTGATAGAAATATTTATATAATTTTAAAACTATTTTTTTTTAATTTATTTATATCTATTTGCCTTGAATTGAATTGAAAATATCTGAACTTGAAAATCGAGTTAATTGTTTCTTATACTCTAAAGAAATATACTCTATAATTATATAATGTTGTATATATTATAGCCCGTTTATTCACTTTTATGTTTACAGGGTATTGATAAAAAACACAAACAACTTTTCAGACTAAACGCTTAACGCTTAAAAAAGGCATTTGCAATTGACACTCGAATGCATTTTTAATTGTTGTTTTAATATTTAGCCAAATTATCACATCATTTATCCTGGCACGGACGTGAGGCACTTCAAAGGCCTCTCTCTTGGTCTGGGCTAATGTGTTTGCTATTGGGTGATCGTCGTGGCATAAATCATAAATACCGAGTGCAAAGGCAAGGCATGGGGGGGGGGGGGAAATGGTGGCAGAGGGGACGTTGCACACTTGAAGCAACACACAAAATTTGAAAATTGAAATCTAAAAGAAAATATTTTTACTCGACAACATTGCCAAGTGGGTGGCAACTGAATTAATTTGCGGCCTCTTCAACCTCTCTCCCTCCATCATTTCCCTTCTCCTCTCTTTCGTAGTTTCATCAATTTTCTTTCTTCTTTTTGTTGTTGTTGTTTTTAATGTTTGCGTGTCGAGCAGACGCAAAATAAATAAACTTTAAGTACTTTTCGAAATTGCTGTTGGTCGTTGTGTAATCTTAAGTAGTGCGCCATGCACTCAGCCAGCACTCACACTCTCACTCACATTCATATTCACATTCATATTCACATTCACACACTCAGAGACCGCGTTCGGCATGTTGACATATTAATGCAATTAGTTTAGGGCGCACTTCGTGCTAATTTTATAGTCCCACTCTCTGCCGTCTTTACATAATTCATATTTGTCTGCCCCCTTCGATGTAAACTCCCCCTCGAACCCTTTGACAACCCCCTACAGTTGTCATTTCATCCGCTGGCACGCACTGCAGCCCAAAAGGGGGCGAGGCATTTGGAGGGGGAAGTGCAGCAGGAGCAACTGCAGCTGCTTGAGTTCTCAAATTTACGAGCTACGCTTCAAATTGTTGCTTCGCATTGAAATTGTTAATGAAATCAAAACAGCATTAGCTTTTCATAGCTTTTCCATTGAAGTAAGCTTTGTAGGTCTCATAAAAAGTTGTTTATTTTTCTATTTCTTTTGCATTTTTGGCCAAATAATAAAATTTCTCAAAATGCGCTTTATAGTTTTCCATTTTGAGGTATGATATTTAAGTCCAAAAATTAAACATGAATTCAAAAATTTTTGGAAAAGTTTTACTTTTTAATTATATTGAAACAATAACAAGAAGAAAGTCTTCCATTAATTTATTCTGTATCATACGATGATTTTAAATCAAATTAAGCCAGACAGAAAGGAACAGAATACACTTGAAAATATTATATATAAATATTAAATTTATACAATCGATTAAAGAGTTTAAAAATATTGACAAGGACTATAGATTTAACTTCATTCGTCAATGGCTCAGACTTCTTCTATAGAGAGAGTTATGTTACGGTTAGGTTAAGCTTTGATATCTCCAAAATTTCCATCATTAGTCTACCTCTGGAATTTTTATAAGAATACTTAATACACCCTAAGGTTGCTAAAAAAATTGTTTCCTCTCTATCCCTATTAGTTTACACTATAACGAAATCAGTTGCAGCTTTTCTGTAACCAAACTACAGCAAAGGTCGCAAGCATACTGTAAAACTTATATATAGGAAAACTGTCCCAATTTCCATTGTTTGGCTAAACACAATTTACACAACTCTCCGCTGCAATTATCCTGCGCAGTTTGTTATTTTTTGATTATGAACCCCCTCCCGATCTGTCCATCTACCGATCTCCCGAACTCTCCATCTTTTGCACCTTTACAGCCGCCGTGTCAAACCAAATTACATGGCAGCCAACAAAGGCCGAACCAAGTTTAGTTATAATTTATGGGAGCAGCACATAAAAAATACACAGAACAAAAAAAAAGAAAAAAGGAAAGGAGGAACAAAAAAAAGCAACTACAAATGGGATCTGGGATATATGTACGTAAAGCCAGCCCATTTCCATTTCCGTTGCGCAGAAGGCTAATCAACATTTCTAACCCCTCGATAAGACTGGCAGCGATGAACTCAATGATGAACCACCCGGGGAGAGGACTATTCTCCACTCTCAACTCACATTCGAACTCATCTCATCTCATTTCATTTCATTTGATTTGAACTCGTATCGTGCTGTGCGCCGGGTTGTAATCCCAGCTGTAAATAGGCCGCGGATCCCGCGCCGATCTTAAATCATGTTTCTATTTATGTTGTCACAAGAGATTTGCGTTTTTTGTCCCGTTCCTGGTTACCGGTTTCTGGACCAGTTTCTGTTGGATCTGGGAGTCTGTGGGCTTGAGCTAAGCTTGAAGAAGTGTGGCTAAGCTGGCTTAAGAGCAACACGAGTCATCCCTCTACTGCCCTCCCTCAATTCAGGTTTCCTGGTTCTCAAGGGTTGCTTTCCTTTTTTAATGGTTACCCCCTGCCCCCGGCGACCATCGATCATCTATTTTAATTAGCAGCAGCGTGTCGATGGCATTCACAAACTATCAATTTCAGTTGGACACCCTTCGGCAAATGCTATTTACATAAGTCCAAATGACATGTGACGAATCTGAAGTGCAATTCGAGTTTCAGGACACATTCCTCTCTCTATCTCTCACACTCTCGCTCTCTCTCTCTCTCTCTCTCTCTCTCTCTCTTTATCTCGTTTTGTGGGCGTGGTCGCATACTTGGAGACATTGAAAGACACTTAGCTATGGATATGGTTTATCATCACTGTTGACGATGTTGTGACTTCTTCCCAAAAGTCTGGGAACTGCATTTGATAAATGTGAACCCAATGAAACCGAGAGATAACTGAGAGCATCGAAGGCACACTCTCAATCGCCATCTCAGACAAAAGACAGGGAACTCACAGGAAACGGCTGATGATGTTAACAACTCTTCAGTTTTCTATACACTTGCTGAGGGGGTATTTCGAATTTATTAAACTGGTTGCAAAACTGTAAGTATGGAATTTACTATGATATTCCAACTAAAATTTTCTAGAACTTTAATTAACAGTTTCAGCCTAATTAAATGTTCTTATGAATATAAATTAAATGTTACCAAATTGCAGAATAAATTCTGGCTTTAATTCTCCTTTCTTCCTATCGAAATAAATATTGTAAACTAAAGAAAATTCTTATCTATGTAATGTAATCCTGATCAAAGCTAAATATTTATTTAAAAAAAATCGAGAGCGCAATCTTGCACAAAACTGAATATTTTTTATCTCAAAAATGTTTAAGATCTGAATTTATTTATTTTAATAAACTTATTTTTAGTTTGTATAAGAATCGTATCCTTCCAGTTTTGTTATCAAGATAAATATATATTTTATTTTTTGATTAGTAAGGGTATCTTTAAGTCACTTTTCCATGCTGTATTTCGTTCACTTCCAGGTAACTTCTGTGGATGATTCATTTCATCGTTCATCGCACATTTCATCATTGTTTATTTGTACTTGTATTGTACAGAAAGGTGCTCAAAGGATTAGCCTGTCATATCTGCGTGTTCCAGGCGATGAGTGTTCAGTTTTTTGATGAGTCTTTATAAATGCTCTTGTTCATATTTGTAAAGTCTTGGTTTTATATGTAATTATTGAACGTATTGTTTGGTTGGCTGTGCCCAATGGATTTTGAATGGGTTTTCAATTAATTTGTATTATATTTTGTGTGGGTAACCGAATGTTGTTTTGTTTAGCATCTTTTATAGACTCCCTTCCCTTTCTGCATATTCTTCTTCGCTTTCATCGTCGACTGCTGTTGGACTCCTGTTGCTGCTGTTATTGCATTTTGTAAAGTAAACATGCCAAGTGCTGCTGTCGCCCGTCGCCACCCACAAATTACATACACACATAGAAGAGACACACACAGCTGCAGATTATGCAAATATTTACTTTGCGTTGATGAGGCTGATGAACAGGACGCCGATGCCGTTGTCGTTGTCGATGTTGCCATTTGAGGCAATGTGTCCATTGATGATGCCACTCGGCATAAAGGGGGTAAAACGCAAAAAGTGCTGCACAAATAATGTCATACGGTTGCCTCATTTGCTTTGCCAACTACCCCAACTGCCCCCACCCACTTGCCACACGCCACACGCCACTTGCCGCAGCCCACATGCCACATCTCACACATCTCTCTCTCTCTCTCTCTCTCATCGTCAACCTGCAGCTGCCCGTTGGCAACCCCTTGGCAACCTGCTGACTGCGTTTTTTTATTGTACCCTGTAACCAAACAATTTTGTAAAAAAGATATCAGCTTGTAGTCATCAGGTTTGATGGACTTTAAAGTCTATATATTTTCTATTGTCCATTTAAAATTGTGACATTAGAGATCTCCTGAGTAATATAATCAGAGATAAAGTAGATAAATTAAAAAGATGTATGTATAATAGAGTGGGTAAATTTGTATGGAGCAAAAATACTTTTTTCTCGATTTCAAGCGGTTGTCAAAATCGTAATCTACGACGAATTCAAAGAAGATTTGTCAAAGAAACCATGGATCTAAAGTCAAAATCGATCTTCCGATTTTTAACGAGAAATATGGGAAATCATATGAAAAGCCACAACTTATTATCATTTCTCGTTAAAAATCGGAAGATCGAAAATTTTCAAATATATTTTTGCTAGTATTTTTTATAATTTTTGGGAAATCCTAAAAATAACAATTTTAAAGTGCCTTTTTTGCAGTTTTAAAAAAATTTTAAAAAATACTAGCAACATTTTCTTTTGCAGTTACTCTTAAAATCGTTCCAAGAATTTTTTTTGTATAAAACTATTTTTTGTAAAAAATCGAGGGAAAAAGTTTGTAAAAGTGACTTTTACATAAATTATAAATTTTCCAAGGGTACCTATTGGGTTAAGGAAATTTTTGCAATATTGAATCGGAATTTAAAAGCCTTTCCAAAAAGCTGTTACAGTAAAAAAAGGGTGCATACTTTAAGCCACCGTATATATTCTAATTTGTTCTGTATATTAAAAGTTCTTGTATATTAAAAGTGCTTTAATGAAACTTACCTTAAATACTTTAAGAATAATTTGTAATCAATATTCAAAACTATAATAATTCTAATATAATATAATATAACATAATTTAAAAAAATGTAATATTATACAATTAATATAATTTATTATAAAAAAAAACTTCTCAATTCACAAACTTTCTCCATCACAAAATTTGGATAATTTCTCTTGAGGACTTTATGTTTATAAGAGTCTCATCTATGCTGAGTATCTGCCAGTCGAGCTAACCCTGTTGCCACCGCTTACACTTCTCATTTATTCTAACTCTCATTTCTCCTCTGGCTTTGCAGTTTCTCAAACTGCTGTTAGCATAAATTTCAAAATTAAAATCGCAACGGCGACATATGCGCGCGGGTGTGTCCTGAGAGGGAGCAGGGGGGGCAGGGGCGGGAATTGGACCCATTCAAGGGGTTGCAGCAATGTAGAGGGGGTTGTGCTCTCTCAAAAAGTAATTATTTCAAGCAAAAGACGGCGCCAGGGGTTTTTTTGTATCTTTGTGCACAGCTTCGACTGCTGCTTTTGTTGCAGCTGTCACTTCACTTTGACATTTCGCCAGGCATTAACTCTCACTCACTCTTTCACTCTCTCTCTCTGTCTATCTCTCTATTACACCGGTGTGCAACAACAATGCATGTTTACATGCGCAATAATTATAAAATTTACGTTTGTTTTGTTGTAATTGTTAAATAAATCAATGTCACGGCGCTTTTCCCAAACTGCATTGTTCAACTCGCCTCTGCTCTCCACTGCCCTCTCTCCACTCCCCTCTGTTGCACTCTCCACCCTTCTCCCTGACGGGTTCTTTTTTGTTTCGATTTAATTGCTTGTTAAAGGCGAATTGTGCAGCCGTTGCACGTTGAGTTAATGATCCAGGAATGTGCTGACTTGCCTGAATCACCTCTAAAGTGCCCAGAGAGGTGTGACAGGGAGGGAAGGGAAGGGAGCGGAGGGAGGGATGAACATGGATAAAGTATAATCGAGTAGTTGGCATTGCTTGAAATTTGATTTTACACCAGCTTGAAAGCAACTTCAATATTAACAACGTTGCTCAGTTGCAGATTATCACTGGGATTGGGATTTGTGTATCAGACAAGGAGCTTTTCAGGACCTGAAATTGTTAGCTTCAGGCTCAGTATCATATGCAAGTGTGCATTTTGTGATTCTTCTTTAATTAAAATGCATTTTGCCGGCAGAGCTGGGGAAATATTCTGTTTTAAAAAGCCGCAACTCAACTCAAAAATATTTATCAAATAGTAAGTAATTGCAAGAGCGACTTTGAGCTTAATAATACACTTTAGCTATATTACATATCTCTTCTTTCTTTTATCTAGTTGCAAGTGCATTTCATATTCGGCTTGTCACCCAAGAGCCAAACTTTCTCATTTGTTACATAGGCAAAAATCCAGTCACACACAATCAATTTGATGTCAAATTTTTCGGACCACAACAATGGAAATGCAGCTTCATTAAATATGAAATTCAAACTAAAAGCAATTGCAGATTGCACTCGAAATGAAGACAAGCAAAGGAAGAGGATATGGAATGAGGCATGGTTCTCGGACTGGAACAACATCCTGCTCTGAGCCTGTAAGCAACATCCTTGCTCTTTCTTTCCTCTCCTCTTTTCCTGCGACTCGACAGACATTTTACAATTCTTGCAATTGCTGGGCGAGCACAAAAAAAAACAAGCAAACGACAGTCAAAGCGGCGACTTACACACAACTACAGATGCAGATACATTTACAGATACAGATACATAGATTCAGATGCAAGTATTAAATAATTTGGGGCCATTGTGTTGACACCACGACTGAGATATTTAGTGTGTGTGTGTGTGATTTCAAATTATTTCTTCATTTTGTGCAAAAATGTGCAACAAACAGAAAATAGGAGCATGAAACTAGCATAAGACAGCAGCGTTGGCGTCATTCATAGGGTATTAAAAATGTGCAATAATATTTATTACAATTAAAAAATATTTGTTCATTACACGATATTTATTTTGCTATTTATATATTACTATATGTTAATAAAAAGAGCCTTTATCAATTATTATAAACTTACAAGAGCGACAAGCTTCAGTTGATTTTGAGTTGAATAATCAGTATAAATATTTTACTTTTATTTTACTCTATCTTCTTAGTACAATTTCGTAAGAATTTGACTAATAATAAAATTATTAATATATTTGTACTGTAAATATTTGTAGATAGGGTATCAATTGATCGTTATGCTGCATTAGTTCATAGTTCATATTTACTTGGGACTTGTGTTACTGTTGGCATTGTCGTTGTCTGCATTATTTGCCGTTTGATTCCTTTCATTTTTCATCCTTGTCTGCATGTTTGCATGCACTGACAAAGGATAATCATGATCATGATCGTGATGATGATGCTGCATGCCAGACTTGGCTGGTGACTTGGTTTTTGTGCCAGCACGAATATGAATAGGAATATGAGTGTGACTACGAGTATTTGTATGCATTTCCCATTTGGCTCTTGTCATCTAGAATAAACAACGTAATTGCGAGTTTGTGGGGGCGACACAAAATGTTGGCGACAAATAATCCAAAAATGCATAAGTACAAGTATCTCGACATACTTAGGAGCTGACAAAAGTCGAATCGAATCTCTCGCCTCAAAGGCGCTGGACAGAGCCGAGTATCGTTAATGTTAGCGGCTTTATGATGCAAAGACCTTTGACCGGACTGGACGTATTCAGAGAAACCAGGAAAGGCCAACCTCGTACTCAAAGGAACATGCAACAACTACATGCAACATGCCATAAAATTTATGGCACACGTGTTATACGCGGCATGCGGCACGCGGCACATTTCCTGATTCTCTTTCTTATTCCCAAACTCGAAACCCATAATCCATAACCAGACCCGTACCCGTACCCATTTCCCGTTCCCATTCCCATTCCCGGAACACATGTGGGCCGCATCTGCAACGGGTCGGCAGGAGATCTATGCGAATGAACTCTATGACAAGTTCCAAGTTCCAGGTTTTCGTCTGTTTACCTCATCATTTTTAAAGACCCAAAACCTTTTGCCTTGTGCCGCTGTTTTACGAGCTTTTCTAGCTGTGCCGCTTTATACCCTGTAAGCAGTGGAAATCATAAGGGGTATCACAAAAGCACAAAAAATATTTGAAATCATACCTTTTAAATAATGATTAGTAATCATAATCATTAGTAATAAGATTATTTTTGTTTAAAAGTTGAACTAATGATTAAATTACGATTATTTTCGGATTTGTCCATTTATTTAATGTTAAAATTATTAAAATTATTCAAAACTAATCAGAAAAAATGAAAAATAATCAAAATTAATCTTCTTGAGTATTCGGAATTGTTTTTATTGTTTTTTGACTATTTCTGATTATTTTTGATTATTTATGATTATTTAGTAAAAATAAAATTATTTTAAATTTTTACAATCAAAGTTTGGCTAGTTTCATAATCCGATAAAATCAAAAACAATCCGAAAAAATCAGAAAGATTATTTTTGATTATATTTTATTTTTTCAGATTATTTTTGAATAATTGTAATAGTTTTAGATTATTTCTAATTTTTTGTAATCGTTATCATTAGACGATCTTATTTAAATTGTCTAAATTAATGTTATAATTAATCTATTCCATTTTTGTACTGACTACAGAGTATCTCCCAGTCGATCACACATATTATCGTTGTACTAATCGGAATGAAATCAAATTAAAAATTATGTATATTTCAACTTTACATATTTGAGCCAATTAAAAGCTGTGCAGAGGGTATCTCCCAGTCGAGCAGACACTTTTTAGCCACTCTAGAAATTGCTGTTCTCCCGCTGGCATCGACCATCACTTGGCCAAGCGCCTCCCATTGTTGTTGGACAATTAAAATGCAGTTTCACTGCGAGACATTTATGCGCCACAGCCGCCAACTTGTTGAGTGATTTGTACACTTTCGGAGCTTGCAAGTGTGTGTGCGTGTGTGTGTGTTTATGTGTGTGGGAGTGGCCCCTCGGCAACTACATGCAATATGTATGCAGCAGAGCAATCATGTTGTCAAATGTCTTCATTTGCAGCATCTCTCCCTCACAAACACACAAAACACAACACTCCAAAATCAAATTCGATTTACAAATTCAATTTGAATTGTTTGCAAATTTCATTTGACTGCAGGGGAAGCAGGAGGAGAGCAGGAGTCAGAAGACAGGAGCAGCTGGTCACCACCATAACGAACATCCGGCTAATGTGAGCAATCCACACGCAGTTTCATACCTTAACACACACACACACACATACCCTCCCTTCTCCCACCCAACTTGGATAATTTTCGCAATTCTCCATTAGCAATTTGAAGTTGTTGTTGTTTTTCGCACTTGAACGCATTCCCATAAATCGGGGAAAAAAAATAAAACTGAAAAATCTATTTCGATTGCGTGTTGGTTGCCCCTATTTCACATGGGTCAGCGGTCCAGGAGATTAAACATAATAATGACTCATAAATCCGGCAACGACGAACGCATTCAATGGTCACTGATTGCCCGGAACTGACAGGGAGTGGGGGAGGGAGGGTTGTGCGATCAGGGTTGCGGTCTAGAGGGTAATTCTAGGATAACACTGATATTTGAAATCATTTCTATTCACTTTAAAATATTCTTAAACTACTTGTATTTACATATTATTTTCAAAGATATATTTATTTGCATTGTACGGCATTCAAATTTAATTTTTTTTATTTTTATGCCATTGCAAATGAACATAAAAGGGTATTCATAATCACCATCAATTTCTCAGTCAAAGAGTTGTGACTAAAATTTCAGTATTTCTGTTATATTTTAAGCTTAACATTTGAAGTATACAAATACTTCAGAGTGTTTGCTGTCTGCACCAAAACTAAACTATTTCTCAGGCTTTTTCTTTTAATTTTCTTTGTGAGTTTGCAACTGCAACAAGCTAATTTGGAATTTTAATTTCATTTGTTGCCGCATCGACTGCACAGAGCAATTGCCAAAAAAACGAGAAAAAAAATGTACAAAAAATAAAGAAAATATGACTATAATATAGGGTAGGGAATGGCAGGCTAGGAGCAATAGGCGAATTATGAGTGGCAGCCGCAGACAAAGCGAAGTCTTTGGTTTTATTTCTGGCAACATTTGGAGGCTGCCAAATGCGGCAGCTGCTTTGAAACGCCGCCAAAGAGCGTCAGGGGCAGGGAGGAAGGCAAGGCGGACAGAAGGCACAAGTTGCCTCTGAACCAACTCCCGCTGGCAATGTGTAGGCAAAGGACAAAGGGGACGGGAGGGGGAAGTGCCACTCGATGCGACAATTGTTGAAATTTAAGAGGCCGCGACGCATGTTGCAAAATGTCGCAATTTGCTGTCGTTTGGTCGCGTGTGGCACGTGATGTGAAAAATGATGCAACACACACACAGAGTCGCATCGGTGATCGGATCACAGCATAATCTGGGCCACGTTATCACTTTGGTAAACAGCTACAGCTACCCAAGCGGCCAGCTCGAATATCAATCAATTGTACAGACCCTTCATCATCATCATCATCCTCCTCCCCTCTTTAATCTCAAAGATGCTCAACACATTTTGCAAATTGTGGGAACAATGCAACTCGGGGTTGAAAAAATAATACATCGATTTTCAGTTCAGCTCAGTTCAGGCGACAACGAAAACTGAAAACTGAAATTTGAAATGAAAGTAATTTCAATTTGATTTTGAAAAACTCGTGAAGGTTATCAGCACATGACGCTCCCATCGCCGATAAGGCGAAGCCTCTTCAAACAGACAGAACCGAAAAAATAGAGCTCATCTTGTCACTTGAGACTCGAGGGATCTGGCAACATCTAGCCTCGAATTTCAATTGAAGTGGCCCATTAAAAAGGGCCACACATAGGCAACAGAAAAATGTATATAAAATGTGTTTTGTAACAATCTTTGAAGTACATGCGATAAAGTTGCAATTTTACGAGTATTGCAGCATCAGAAAAATATTTGAAATAATTGTAATTAAAGTGAAGGCCATAACAGCTCGAAATACGAGCAAAGGGTTTATAAATTGTTTTGAAAAATATATGTGACATCTTTCTCTATAGAATGATCGATTCAGTTGTGATTCTTAATCTCTCTTTATTTTATGGAAATTCCTTTAGAAATTTCTTATCTGAAATGACTTGTTTGCTAATTTAAATAAATTTCATGTTGCCTAGGGTAAAGACTGATTAAATGAAAATAAAGTGTGGCTGGATGCAAATTCCGCCTTCAGTATAACTTGGATTTTTGAACAAAGTGTGTGTTTTTCTGTGATCCAAAATGAGTCATTCGGTGTTCATAACATTATTATATACCCTGTTCATAGCCAGTCAAATTTCCGTTTGTAGTTGCTTTTGTTTATGGGGCTGTAAGTCAACTACGAACCAAGATCAACTTGTGAAAGAGCTGAACGGAAAAATTCGCCAACAAGATGAAAAGATAAAAGAACTCCAAGAAGAGATGAAAAATAAGATACGCGATCAAAAATCGGTAGATGATAAATTTAAATTTATAGTAAGCAATTTAAATAATTTACCACAGATGTTCATGGAATTTAATAATCAATTTTGCGAGAAGCCCGATAATAACACTTCACAAATAATAGAACTTCAAGCTCAGACTGCAAGCTCATTGGACAAGTTAAATAATATTGAGAAGCACATTTTAAGACAAAAGGAAGATGGTGATAAGATAATTAATAATATAAATACCACGGCCAATTTGGAAGCCATTATAAGAAAGAAAGATGCCGAGATGTCAGAGCTGAAAGCCAAAGAAAAGAAGAGTGCAGAGATCATAAGGAAGCTAAGAGATGAAATGAATAAGTTGGCACAGCAACCAATAAAAGATCAAAATGAGAAGAAATTTCAAGTACGCTCTAATATGGCAAATATGTTAGATCTAGGAAATCAAGTATCTTTACCGACTCATAGAAACTCTACGACACAAGTCCTGGAGGCCAAACCCATTAAGATTCTGAGCAATGGACAAGTTGCAGAGCCAGGCTGGACAGTAGTCCAAAGACGCACAGATGGCAGTGTGAATTTCGATCGCAGTTGGACGGAGTATCGGGATGGTTTTGGCGACCCAAAAGGCGAATTCTTTCTGGGCCTGGAACAACTGCATCGGATCACGACATCTGCACCGCATGAGCTGTACATTCATCTCGAAAGCTTTGACCAGGAAGAACGCTTTGCCCGCTATGCTAAGTTTGAGATAGGCAGTGTCGCTGAGGATTATTCTCTGAAGTCTCTTGGGGAGTATTCTGGCACGGCTGGCAACTCCCTGCAGCACAATGTCAATCAAAAGTTCAGTACTTATGACCATGATAGGGACTCATATGACGGGAATTGTGCCGAGCAATTATGTGGCGGCTGGTGGTACTCCAAATGTGGACTGAGGTTCGGATAATCTATATTAATCAAATAAACTCATATATAAATAGTTTTGAATATATTTACAGTAATTTAAATGGAAAGTATCTGTATGCGGATGTCGACTATGACAGCCATGGCGATGGCATCTTCTGGGACGAATGGCTGGGCTGGACTT
Source organism: Drosophila recens (assembly GCA_037043495.1). Classification (NCBI taxonomy): domain Eukaryota; kingdom Metazoa; phylum Arthropoda; class Insecta; order Diptera; family Drosophilidae; genus Drosophila; species Drosophila recens. The sequence goes on from JBAMBJ010001930.1 coordinate 28,201, forward strand.
ATTCCCTGAAATCAGTTCTTATCATGATACGTCCCAGTAGTAATAAAATTGAACAACTATTAATTAAAACACAAAATTAATGTACATTTAAAAATATTTAGTTACTGTGAGAATAAACTATGATATAGTCTTATCAATATACTAAGAAATTTAGAATGTTTCTTAACTTGAAGTTGTTGCAAAACTGAGTTTACATTAGAATATAAAATTTAAAAAAATAAGCAAACTTTTATTTAGAACTTAAAAATTAAAAATAAGAAAATAAAATTTAAAAATGAAGCTGATCGAATGAAAACAAAGTGTTTTAAAAGTTCCCTAGTCTTGGGGTAATCCAAACAATTTGAATAATCCAAAATTTTTAGCAAGTATTTGAGAAAGCCCAATCAGAATAATAAGTATTATAAAACTAATTTCTGAGATTAAGGCTGCTCAAGAAAATGCAGATTATAATACACTAATCAAAATTGAAAAGTACAGTGCATATATGCTTATATAGTATATATTTAATTTATAATAACAACTCTGATGCGATGATGCGACAGTTCAATTTTATGTTTTGCTGCGCTAAGAGTGAATACGGATTGTTAATTCAATTTTGTTATTTATTTTGTATACTATAATTGTTATACATTCTTGGAATGGAATCGTTAACAAAGCTTGTGATTGTATTGTTGGTGTGTGCAGGGGTCATTGCTGATAGCATTGCCGACGAGGGGCGTTCAAAGAATTTTGAAGATCTACAGTCACAAATCAAAATCAATGAAGAAAAATGCAGAAAGGCTGAGGCAGAGATACAATTACTAGAAAAGGAAATCGCTGATCTTGATAAGCAAATGAGCCACGACAATAAGTTGGAGCAACTGAATAGAAACCCATATTTAACCGGCATATTAAGATCTACACTATTGGGAATATATCCAACATTATGTCTGCCAGATGGAAAAGTTACGGGAATACATAATATAAGACTAGGTGATGAATCTTTTGAAGTCGCCTGCGATGGAGAGATTGCTGAGCCCGGCTGGATTGTGATCCAGAGACGCATCAACGACAATTTAGACTTCAATCGAGGTTGGAAGGAGTACGAGAATGGATTTGGTAACATCGCCGGTAGTTTTTTCATAGGCCTCAAAAAACTACACAAGCTGACATCCTTGGTGCCCCACGAGTTGTATATACACCTTGAAAGTCTGAGTGGGGAGATTCGTTACGCCAATTACAATAATTTTGAGATTGGAAATAGATATACCAAATATGAATTAAAATCCTTGGGGCTTTATAAAGGCACTGCTGGCGATGCATTTTCCGATGCTTTGAAAAACAGATTCATGGCCAACGATAGTGATAGATATTTTACCGGATATTCTACAAATGTCAATACGGGATGGTGGATTTCTGCTTCCCGCCAAAGAGGAATTGGAAGGTGAGCTATCTATTGGAAAGAATCCTTAACACCATATTTCATTAATCATTTTATTTATAAAATTTTTAGCAATCTGAATGCTGCCTATAGTCAATGGCAACCCTGGCCCGTAGGTTTTAGATCTGTGCAAATGATGATACGGCCGATTATGAGGAGCGTTCCCAGTAAATGTGAGCCAAAAAATGAAAGTTGGATTTGCAAGACTTTTTTATGCTAAAATATACATTTGGAAATTCTCTGACCAACTAATAAACTGTGATATTGATATTTTACTTTCTTCTTGAAATGGTTGTATGTAGTTATAAATTTAAAATATTTAAATGTTGTTTATTGCATATAATCGCTAAGCTCAGAGAGGTGAAATTTTAATAGAGAGCATTATTAGAACTAGTGATAATACAGCTCTCAATGGGATTTTGGTCTCAGTTGTGTTTTGTAGGTTTCAGAGATACGTTCTGAAGCGGAAAAGTACGAGTAATATTATAAAACGATGCCAAATCATTGGACACTTTTTGTAGCCTTGTTAATATTCTACAACGCATCTCTGGCGGACTCAAACGAATTAATTAGTGAATCGGAAAAGAAAATACAAGAAAATTATATAAAATTGCAACTGTTAGATTTACAAATTGAAGAGCAGCTCAAAACAATTGATTTTAATGTCGATTCAAAATCAAACATAGGGAGCCCCCGAGATGACATTGAGCTGCTTCAGTGTCAATCGAAAATAGAAGAATTGCAGTCAAAAATCGACCTAAAGGATGGGAAGAAAATCATAACAACTTTGCGCGAAGAACTAACAAAATTACAGGAGAGCTTCAAAAATTTTCTCGCTGAGAAGAGCACAGAATTCAGTCGAGCAATGATTGAATACAATAACTCCAAGACTACTGCAGACAAATTTAAAAACACTGGTCTTGAGGCTTTGCCCAAGAGTTGTCTGGAGTCCAAAGACGTAGATGGTATTTATGAAATCGACGTACCCAACTCTGGTCCACTTTCAGTCTACTGTGAAAATAGCTGGACACTCATACAGAGAAAGTGCTGCAGCTTAAATTTTGACCGGAAGTGGAACGAATATAGACCAGGATTTGGATCCATCAGTGACGAGTTCTTTATGGGTCTGGAGAATTTGCATCAACTGACCTCTTCACAGCCATACGAGCTTTTCATACAATTGACATTGACAATTGACCGTTCAGAAAATTTTAGATATGCACATTATGATAATTTTATGATTGGCAATGAGGCAGAGGGCTACGAGCTTAAATCATTGGGTCAATACTCCGGCACCATTAGTGACTTCCTCCGAAATTCTAGAAACAGAAAGTTTTCCACTTCTGATAATAATAGAAGCTATTTCAGTACTAAAGGCGGTTGGTGGCTCGATACTTGGAATTCAGGGTAAAAGTCTCATCTATCTTCCGGAAATATTTTATATCTTCTAATTTTTTTTATTTAGTAATCTTAATGGACACCGTACTAAAATCTGGCTGGAAGATCTTCAGAATTCTTTTCTGGTCAAGGCATCAAAAATGTGGATTCGTCCGAAAGTGAATTATTCTAAGTAACTGATCTAGATAACATGAAGAGCACTTGTAAAATATTTTTATTTCATAAAAGTATGTATGTAAATAAATCCTGTAAGCAATATAATTGACTTCATTCATATTAAATAATTATGAGAAATAATAATCATAATCATAATCATTTTTGTTTAAAAGTCGAACTAATGATTAAATTACGATTACGTTCGGTTTTGCCCAATTATTTAATGATTACGATTACAAAAAAATAAAAATAATCTAAAATGATTACAATTAGTCAAAAATAGTCAGAAAATATCATAAATAATAAACTAAAATCTTTTTGAGTATTTTGGACTATTTTTGTTTTTTCTGATTATTTCTGATTATTTTTGATTTTTTCTGATTATTTCTAAAATTTTTTGATTATTTATGACTATGTAGTAAAAATCAAATTATTTTAAATTTTCACAATCGAAGTAAAGATTATTTTTAATTTTTCTGATTATTTTTGGATCATATATATAATCGTAATCATTATATATATAATCACAACTTTTCAACAGTGAATTATATAGTCACTACGAATATTTCCAAAATTATATTAAATTGATAAGTAATTCTAATCGAAATTGAACAGGTATGAGATGGTGAACCTTATATCAGTTTGAAAAGTTGAAGTTATGTGCTCGAAACATGTATAATTTTAATTGCTTAAAAGTATGTTGCTAAAAAAAATTTTTACGAAAAATGAGCATCATGTTTTCATAGTTTTCAAAATAACATATTTTTCCAATATTTATAATTTTTAATATGGAAATGCCGTATCAGCTGCTTTTGGGTCCAAGTTTAGAGTGAAAGGAACTGGGTTCTTATCATCATTAACATCATCAGATCTACACACAATTGCGATACCCTGATGCAAATCGTCCCCAGACTCTTAAACATTTAGCTTGTGAGCTGCAATAAAAACACAAACAGAACTTAGCAAATGCCAGCAAATGCTTTCTGATGAGGAAACAGTCTATGCAATTAGAAAAAATAGGGAAACGAAACAACACAAAGTGATGCGCTCAAAATGTAACAAATAGACAAAATTTAATTTTATTCTCTGGTCTATTTTGTTGTGTTTTTGTTGTCTATTTTTTTATGGCCTGACAATAAAAGCCACACACGCAGCCTGCCTGGCTGCCCACTGTTCGCTGGATGAGATGAAAGACGATGGTACCATCATATCTAAAAGCGGCGACACTTGAAAATTGACAATGACGACGACGTGTGGTCCATTGACTGTTGGGAGATCGGGGATCGCGACTTCGGCTCTGAGTTATGAAACACTCTCTCGAAGAAAGAACTCAAATGAGCACTAGGCAGACAAAGAGAGCGAGAAAAAGTCGTGCAATAAATAAAACGCTTCAGAGTGCACTTAAGATAAAAGTGGGGAGCCACAAACCACGAGATGAAACTCAACAGAAATGTGGGTCAAGTTGCGTTTCGACTTTGAATTGTGGCTACAAAATTATTAAATCAAATCACAGTAAACTCTCAGACCTAAGCGACAGCTGTGAGTTTAGTTTGAGGTTCAGAAAGGAATGCCCAAAAATGGAGTTATCAACAACGTTTTCAATGTCAGACGAAATCAATAAATCGCATAGATAGGAATTACTTCCAGGTGATTAGTTGTCTGTGTCCATGTCTTACACTCGACTGCATATTCTGGCCAAATTATGCACAAAAGGTGTGCAAACCCATAACATACGTTCTCGCATCCCTTTCCTGTTCCCAACTCTGGACGCACTTACGCCTGACTGACTTTTTCACACGTTGCCAGCATACTGGCCTGGCATTCAGGTTGGCAAAAATCATAAGGCAAATTACTTTGGGGTCACACGACAAAGGGGGGAGCCTGGGGTTAGCAGCCAAAAATAGCCGTCAATGGCCAATGCCAAAGTTTGTTGGCCACGTTTACCACACGCTTGCCAAAAGCGTCTACAGCAACAATAATTTATAATTCAATGAGTTAAAGTTGAATGCAGCCCGACATCTGAGGATTTTAGGCAGCAACGGAATTACACTCGAAAAACCATTGATGTTTATACGTGAATGTAAAAGATAATTTTGATTCGAACATACAAAGTTATGATACAAAGATATGATATACAAAGATGGATTTTTAAAAAAATATTTGACTTTGAAATAATCGTAGTGACTATATAATTCACTGTTGAAAAATTTGTAATTACTTAATGATTACTATTACAAAAAATCAGAAATAATCTAAAATTATTACAATTGCTCAAAATTAATCAGAAAAAATAAAAAAAATCAAAAATAATCCTAATACTCAAAAAGATTATATTTTGATTCTGTTTTTTAAAATGGAAAATATCAATACTTTCTTTTCCTAGAAATGTATTTTATTAAACTCTACCCTTTACACTTAAAAATTCTAGATAACATTGTACCATACAAATATTCCCAAACTAAGAAAAACTTTTTACAACACTTGTATAATGATTAAGTTTACAAATGCATAAGCTTAAACTTTTAATATTTAGATATAATAACAAGGTAATAATAACGAAAACTTAAAAATATTTTATGCTTCATTACTATATTTTCGCCAAGTGTTGCGCAGTTTCTGACATAAGCATACATGTGAGTGTGTGCGTATGTATTTGTGTGTGTGTGTTTGTTGCTGCCCCGGGGGCGCATGCCACACAATTCACCTTGAAGGCAACTGAGAAGCGAAGATTAATTGCAGCAGCGTCTTTTGTTGCCGGCACTTATCTCTCCCTCCCCCCTCTCTCTGTCTCAGTCTCTCTTTGTCTCCCTGACTCTGTCTCCCTCTGTCAGAGCAGACTATCAGCGCGATAAGGAATTTTATTCGCTGGTCAGACCTTAATTCAGGGATCTTAAAGGGTAGAGTCGACGCAGGCAAAAGACGTAATTGCATTTTGTTTGGCATCTCATTTTAGTTACGGTCTGGCAACTGGCAACTGGCAACTGGCAACTTGGAGTTGCCTCTTGATGATGTGGATAACGTGCGCCTACGAGCAAAGGTGTCGCCTTGGCGATTAGGCAACCAACAACATCAACAACAACAACAATAACATAAACTACTACAATGAGTGCCCACCATGAATCAAAACTAAGTTTACCAGAAGCAGTAGAGAGACTGTGTGTGTGTGTGAGAGAGAGAAGGAGAGAGATAGTGAGAAAGAGAGATAGAGAAAGAGAGTGTGACTGACTCGATTCGTTAACGCCGCGTTGACTGTCACAAGACTTTGAATAATGTGGCGCTCATTTGAATTATTGTTGTCGCCAAAGAACAACGACGACCCTCAAATGGCCATCAACAGTTGGCCAAAAGGCTTAGGCTTAGGCACTGTGCCCTTTTAACCAGAATTCGAGCACTGACAATTTGTCTCTCAGCCGAATGATCTAACGATGCTGCGTCGTTCCAGCGAGATAAGAACCGAACTAGATGAGTTGATAATGAGACGATGGGAAAGGGAATGGCAGGTAAAATCGAGAAATGTGAATGTGAATGGAATTAGTGGAAGGGTAGGGAGACAATAATACCAGGGACTGTAAATAATAATTATTGAAATTTTTTCAAATCTAAAAATCAATGACTAGAATACTTATACAAAAAAATAATGATAATTATTAAATTTGAGCGAAAAAATAAAACTCAAAAATAATCATTACGAGTATTTATGATTTTTATTTTGTTCGCTCAAAATAAAACTCACTTTAAATTCATTGCTTATTATAATACTCTTATTTCAAAACTTCTAACATCCGTAAAAGTCATAAACAGTTTATTTCAAAATATTTAAAAGAAAATTCGAAAGAGACCTTATTAAATGGGAATATCTTTCAAATATTGAAATTCATCAAACATTTCTTTATAAAATATGAATATATTTTAAATAAAGTTTCATCGTTGCCACATTGGTAGTATTTTCACTTGCATTAACTGAATCGATTTCCAAACGAAATGTTATTTCGATCATTGTTTGGCCTCTAAATTTATTCTGCATTTAAAATTTTTTTAATTTCGGTAATATACTTATATATTTTTTAAATCTTAAGTCTTAACATTAAGTCAACTCCTGTCATTAACTGAACTTAATTCTACAAATGAACTACGATAATCAGAATACAGTAAGCTGTCGATTTTAATTTAAAACTCATGAAAATCGAGCTTTCGACTTTTCAACGTATTTTCACATCACTAATTTTAACCTTTTGTAACCAGATTTGAATGGATGGTCATTTCTTTTGGGCCCAATCTAACACTTGATGATTAAGCGGCGTCTCGAAATGTTCACCTGCTTTGGGGTTTCGGTACATAAAATAAATGGATTTTATAATTTGTTTGTATCGCTGGATCGAATGCTACGAGTGGCGCCTCCGCCTCTGCCCCCGTTCCCCATTCTTTCCCTCGTTTTTCTTTTCACGATTGGAACACGCTACTCGACTTGATTTTGGACTTTGGGTTGGGGCTATACTCTTTGTAGAGTGAAAGTAATTTTTGGTATTTTTATGAGTGGAACAGAGAAACAATAAGAGAGAGAGAGAGAGAGAGGGGAGGTAGAGAGATGCCATTAAGACTGCATTCCTCTTAGTGCGTTGCTTGTCAAACATTTTTCGACTGGGTGTTGAAAGCTCTTTGGCTCTAAAGAGCATCCAGCACTTTATGTTACACCGAATTGCTCAATTCCCTCTCTCTCTATCTTTTCTTGTCTTTCTCATTCACATTCTTAGCGTTGACGAAAAGCGATTAAAATAATTGGCTCGCGTCGAGTTCGTTTTGTGTAAAAGCCATTTGCATCTGATTTATTGCATTATAAATTGTGCGCATGCCTAAGTAGCTACGATTTTTGACAAAAATTTAGAAAGTTGTCGTCATCTAGAGAACCCGCCATATAGCCAAGACAATACAGTACCGAAACACTCTGCATTTTATTGATGTCGCACTCATAAATTATGCCTAATGAGCCAACGTTGCCACAGCGCCGTCAGAGAGTTTACTGTAGTATTACCACAGTTCCTCAACTTTGGCCATGGTATGAAATTATAATTGGAAAGGAATGCGCAATGAGGCGTAGCCCTAATGCAAAACCTAAATCCACAATTTATCAAATACGAAGTGACAACACTTAAAGAATTCGAACTTGATTTTCTGGCAATAGGTTGTGTAATTCTTTTACCCTGTAGAAAAGTGTTTCAGTACAGACTTGGAGGATTAAAATAAGTTGGGGCTTGAAACAATTACATTCCTCTGATCCATCTAAATTTAGTTTTTATATAAATCGTTATTGGAAAGAAGGAAAATTATATTTTTAAGTTCAAAAGAAAGACTTGGCTTAAAAATTTCTTTGTTGGAGCTAGTTTAACAATATAAATTCAAAATAATGTTAATATTATTGTCAATCTTAAACTCATGTTATGCAACAATCTATCTTATATATAATAATTTTATTTTATTATTTCAAATTGTGAATCAGTCAAATCTCTACTCAAAACTTCTATTTGACTTTGACAAAAACGGCTCAAAATTACAACTATTATATGAAATACTATCAAAACTAATTGCTGAAACAATCTTTTGAAATGCCAATATCAAACTTCATTTCTCTGCTTCATTCTAGACTTGCAAGAATTATGTAAAACTATGTTGCACTTGAGCTCATAAAATGAGTGTAAATGTGTATTTTTGTGTACTTACGAAAGCAGATTGTTTGCTTATCATTGTGTTCCACTTTCAGCTGTTCATTAGAATATTTTTGTTGCAGCTCTTGGCTCGTTTGTTCCGCCTTTCATATCTCGCAAGGTAAACAGTTCCTAATTCCCAGCACTTTTGTCACCTGCCCACGCAATTTGCGAGTAAACGCTAGAAACCATCTCTCTCTACCAACTCTCTCTCTCTCTTTCTCTCTTTCACTCTGTGGGTTTTGTAATCGCTTCGATTTTACAGTTCTGCAATTACAAATTGTCATATCACTGACTGATAAATCCCTTTCTGTCCGCTTTGCCGGATGACAGTGTAAATTTCCTATCGCTTCTCGCAAATATTTACCAAAAATTGATCAAAAGCCGAGCGCCGCCCTAGGGAAGAAGGGAATGAGGAAGGGAGAAGGAGAGTAAGGGAGAAAGGCAGAAAGGGAGGGAAAGGGCAACGCGTGCCAAGTTCTTGTTATTAATCAAAAGCACACAATTTTTTAATGATGTTGCCTGTTGTTGTATTTGTTGCTGTCTTTGCATGGCTGCGATAATATTTGGATTAGTTCAAGTCAATTGCATCTTGGCGAGAAAGAAGTTGGCCTGAACCGAGGCCTTGGCGAGTGGCGCGTGCAACGCGATGTTGCCGCTGCAATGAGACGAATCTAATGTTGCACACGTGGCCCGAATGGACGCTGCCACTCCCCCGCTGGGTGAGTGGGTGGTGGGCGCTCCAAGATAGCCAACAACCCGAGTTAAATGTTGTGTTAAGATTAGCAATGGCCAAACGCCACAAAAGCAGCTTATCGCCTGAATTGGGGAACCTGGCAAGGGTTCAGCTTTGAGTTCAGGTTTAGTTTTGGCTTTGGGTTCGGGTTCGAGTGCGGGTTTGAGTTTGGGTTGCGGTTTTCGAATCATTCAACTACGTGCGCGGCATTACAATAATCGAAGGCGACATTATCGGCAAACAAACTCGACAAGCCCAAATATTTTCTCCTTTTTCCCTACACTTTTCTTCTCTTTACTTGCTTTTTTTTGGCTATGCTCCTTGACTGCCTAATGACGCCGCCAGGAAGCGGAGAAGGCGCAGGTGCGCCATAATATATGCTCACACTATTCCTAATTTATGGCCCGCCATATCCATCTGACAAACTCATGCAATTGAGCAAACGCTGCGCTAAATGAAATACAAACTTCAAGACAACCTTATCGAAGGTTCCTTGAAGGCATCGGTCAACAAATGGTGGAAATTTGGGCAGAACAGGGTACGAGTATTTAACACCTTCCAATCGTTGTGTGTGGTCGTCTGTTGTTACTCAGATAAAACTAGATAGGCTATACGGTAATGACAGATTTACTTTGATCATAAAGTAAAATAAAAAAAAATAAAATAATTTTCCTAACTTTGCTGCTTACATCTTACAGAATCCTAATCATATGCTGTTACTTGAAATACAAAATAAAATATATCGACAATTAATTAAAAGATTTGTCAAAGAAAATGTAGTATTGAATTTTTGAATTAAAAAAATGCGAATTGTGAAATTTTTAAAAAAATTTCAAAAATAAAACGAAGCAAGTTCATAAAATCAAATATTGAAAATTGTATTTGAAAATGGAAAATTGCAGAAATATGTATTTTATAATGCAACAAAATTGTTATCGCTGTCTGCCCCTTCAAAACTCTTTTCGTCTGTCTAGCACACACGCATACACACACTAAAACACACACGCACACTCGCACGCACACACACTCAAACTGAACTGTCCTGTGGGCAAATTGAATGGCAAATTTGTCTGCACACAGCAAAAACTTTTTAATTGAAAAACAATTTTTTGCAATTTCTTGTTCAATTTTTTGGTTATTTTCAGGTAGAGAGAGGCAGTAGGGGAAAGGGAGGAAAACGGAGGAAGGCAATTCATTTTGACTTGGCTTGCGCTTTTTCGGACATTTCGAAGTTTCATAAATGCTCAGTTTTATATTTGTTGCTTTATTCTCGTGATTCGTGTAACTAGTTTCTGTAACTTGAGTGGCGACAGAAAGGGGCAAGGGAATGTTGATTGGGTGGTGGTGGCTTTCGGGTTGGTGAAGTGGTGTGGTGAGGCGACGGCCATTTATTGACTTGACTTCCGTGCGTATGTCGCAATTTCCGGTTTACGGCAAACGAAATAAAAACGTAATTTAATGCCGCATGGAACGGAATGATTGCAGTTGTGGTGGTGGTGCATGGAGTGGTGCATGAGGTGGTGCTGATCCACGCATCACTTTACTCTTTAATTGAAATCATAAGATTTGCTACTTTATGCACACGTCAAGAGGCTGCAATTAAGAGAAAAGACGTCAGAGATCCGACAACTTTATTGAATTCTATTATAATTTTCACACTTTGCTGTGAGTTGTGTTTTGTGTGTTGAGTGCCGAGTATCCAGTTTGAATTTGAGTTCGTCGAGTGTTTGAGTATATTCATTTTGCATGCAAATACCTTTAGTCATTTTAGTGGTTTTTATGGCGCTCCGTTGATAAGCAGGACTCACTGAAAGGCGTCGACGTTAAGCCACTTTCTGAGTGGACAGCGAGGGCTGCCAGCAAAATATCTATGATATGTTATAATGGGATAATTAGAATATAAGAGTTATTGACATTAAATTCAATAAATCAATGACAATTTGTAGGAATTTAAATTTAAAAAGGCAGCAACTTGATCAAATTTCATAATATTAGTTATGTAAACATCTTTACAAAGTAAAAGAAAATCACTTGAAGGAAAGACACTTTAAATTTTAATTTATTATATTTCTTTCACAACGTATTTATCCAAATTCCATTTATCATATTATTGTATTTATTTCCATATTAATATCAGTAATTAATTAAAAAATTACTCTAATGCCTATTTTTACATTTCTTTCTTGCTGCAAACTCTTGTTGAGTAACTTTCAAACATTTATGAAAGACTCTAGGAAACAACTTTTTAAATCCCCTTCGTTTAATTATTTCCTTACATATCTCAAATCAAGTTAAAAATATCCTATTTTTCAAATGTTCACAAATTTTGATCAGCACTATGATGAACAAATTGTTAGGTTGCCCTCGCAGAACCATTGGCTGTGCGTGTGTAGCTGACCAATTGGAGAGACGCACACCTGCCGCTGCTGCTGTGCCACTGAGCTACTAAAGTCACCTGGTTTACGACGCTGTGAAACTGCGGGCGCTCCATTTGCACATTTAGCTGCGGGTTAAGCTCCCTCTCTAGCTCTCGCTCCCTCCCTCCCTCTTTCTTTCCCACTCTCTCCCAAGCTAGCTGTCTCTTAGCTGGGCATTAGCATTAAAGCGGATCAGTCAGTCGACAGCAAGTTTATAGTTGCCGCCTCTCACAAATGCCTCGATGATAAGCCGTTTCGGCTTTGGGTTCAACAAACTAAACAATGGACCGACCGCTGGCGTCACTTAATTGAATTACCATTGACCAGAGATCCGAGATGCAGCCTCCTCTAGTCTGGTCTGGTCCGGCATCCATCGCATATCGGATGCCAATGAAAAAAGGCCAGACGGCATTCATGTGAAAATAGTTGAAAAGTCATTCAATTGCTGACACATTAGCGCATAATTTGCCAATCCAGACTAGTTCCTCCCTCCCCTCCCTCTCTCGTCATCTACAGTCTCGACTCCAACTCCAGCTCCAACTCTGTCTGCACTCTTAATTAACCGCTTCGGTTAGAAGAGAAATTAACTCGATTGCGCGTTAATTAGAAGCGCAGCGTTTAATGAACTCGTTGCGACCCAGCATCCGTATATGTGATTGTGTAATTATGTGAGTGTGAGTGTGTGTGTGTGGATGTGTGTGCGGAGATTTTTTACAGTTTTTAGGCCTCATAACAACTGGTCAACTGTGGTCTGGTCATCAGTCATGCAGCGGGGTCATCTGAGTGATTACATGGTGTCATTCTTTGGAACCATCTACTTTAACCACAATTATGTCTCTGGAATTAAAGAAGCATAACATAAGCTCTGTTGAATGTCTTTACATAAGAGAATTCTTATGTCAGCTCTTGAAAATTATTTTAAATGACTGTTGCAAGTTACGTTAATAGTGTGACGATAGCAGAAGTGTGAATAGATCGTTAACAGTGTGACAATAACAGAAAAGAAAATGTGATAGTGACAGTATGACATGATTTAAACAAATTTGTATATATTTGTGAGAATGTTATAACAATATTAACATTAATTGATTTACAGATAAAAATTGAAGAAATTAAAAGACATTCTATTGGTAGTAATGAAAGTCAATCTCTGAATAAAATAACAAGTTCTATTTTGAAACCAGTTCTGTAACTTTAATGATTAACATTAATGATAATGTTAAAGTGATGTTAACATTGTGAATAAAACATAACATAGCTAATTCGAAAAGATATTAAATAATCTTCTTACTATAATAAATCCCAAGTATAATTAAGAGAAAATCTGGTTCATAATATAAAACTCAACTCAACAATTTTTTTAAGTGGTTTTCTGGATAAAAAGTTGATAGTTTATTGAATAAAAAGGCTGTCTTCATAGAAATAATTTCAATTTAATGTAGCTATTTAAATTTGTGAAAGATATAGTAATCTTAAAGCCAAAATGGAGCAGACATTAAATGCTTGTAAATTATGACATTTGACTTCATTTATAATCCCACAATACGAGTTTGTGCAATTTTATTAAACGGGTTGCATGTTTATTTATGTCGATTAAGCTTCACTTAAGAACTAAACTGGTTTATAAACTTCAAGCTAAATTGTTTTATGGACATTGGAGATGTGCTGAATGGAAGATTAACGATGGATTGAGCTAAATTAAAGTTAAAGTTATAAAACATAAAAAATTGTTATACGTGAATTGACATATATTTGTAAGAATTATTGTAGAGCTTTATTCCATCATTAAACAAGTATCTATAGATCGCTTTCTACTCTCTACCCATATACATTTGTCAGTTTAGCTATCGCAATGTATCCATGAGATTCTCGAGCATTGCGGCACGCGTTCGATTCCCTCACGGGCCATTGAGTGTGCAAATAAATGCGCTTAATTAATTGCATTTTTGCACTTTCGAGTGCTGGCCCAAACCCCCTGAAAAAAATACCGCCAACCGCCTACAATCGATGCCGAGTGTGTTTCCCTTTCTCTCTTCCTTTCTCTCTCTCTCTGACTGATTTCAAATATGCATCAATAAACTCAATTAAACGTAAACGAGGAGCGCTTCAAATCGCTTCAAATATAAAACAGCTGCAAAGTGAACAGCTTCCTTTCAGTTTCCTCTAGTGGGGGAGTAAATAATCATGATGCTGATAATGATGATGAGGATTTACTACTATTGATACCCTGCAGGCAGAGGAATGTGCGAAAGGGATGTGTGAGTTCATATACAGCTTTAATATTCTACTCCATTCTTATCCTGCTGTTTTTTAATTTGCAATAAATACATGTATGAACTTCTCTGAAAATTTGTTTATGCAATATTTCTTGTTAAATATGTATTTTATTTAAAATATTTGAAAAAGCTATTCTGAATATTTTTGATCCTTTAAAAAAGAGATAATCTTAAGTATGTGCATTTATGTATATAGGGTAAATTGAAGTGTGGCTTTAACAATTTTTAATTCATCCGTTTTCATATTTTCCTTTAACACAAGTCTTGGCCATGTCAAGGCATTAGTTGGCTGTCGTGGGGACATGTAGGAAGCTGGGGATTTGCCACAGGGAAGATGATAAACTGAGGTGCCAGGTGTCTGGAGCACGTCGGATCGTTGTGGGCGTCTTAACTTGTTTGGCATTAGCTGCCACTCTTCTTTTTTTATATTTGTTATTATTCCTGTCCACTTGGCCTGAATATACTTGGTTTTAGTTTATGCTGCACAAACGCATCTTTCAGCGCGTTGGCGCAGCTTCATTTGTTAGACAACATTTGGACATTGAATCAATTCCAAAATTCAAGCCAACTCGCCAGATGATGATTGAGTGAGGAAGCTGGAAAAAGGGTTAAGCGCCATGGAATTGGCCAAACACAAACAAATAAAAACATCAAATAAATAAATCAATTTGAAACAAGTCTCAAAGTAGCACTACTTTCCCTCTCAGATTCTCCTTTTCCCTTTCCATTTCCATTTCGTTTTCATTTGGATTTTCATTTAGTTAAATTTCACTTTGAAATGCAAACCGGAGAAACGTGGCGCATCCGCTAATTATCTGTGGCAACTACCCCCCGCAACTGTGCCCGCCACGCAATATGTGTAAACAATTCTTCAGACTCAACCGAAATGTTCTAAAAGTAACTTTAAACCCTTTACACTGAGAGAGAGAGAGAGGTAGACATTCAATGCCTTTGACTGATGCGCTGGGCAGCTGTTTAGCTGCAGGGGCAGGGGAAGGGGGATGCCACGCATTGGGGGTATAGATCAAAGTATTCAGTTTTTTCTTCTTCTCTTCTGTTATTTTCTTTTTTTTTGACAGAAACAAACATTGCCCTGCATTTTATTTACATTGGCTTCCGGTTGAATTTGGTTTTTCGGTTTTTCAGTTTTTTAGTTCTTCAGCATTTTTTTCGGTATTTTCGGAATTTTATTTGTTGTTCTAGCGAAAATAAAAAGCGAAAAATATACGATATACTCGCTTTGAATGGGCAACTCGTTGGCAATTGTAAACAATACGGAAAAGTCAACTGGAAAATGTGCGTGAAGCCAAAACTAAAAAACGTTTACAAATGGAATTGAACTCAAATCAAACGAATTCGATATAATCTCTGAACGGACATTCCCCGATCTAATTCAATGGGATTTTTAGCTTGAAGTGACTTTAAGCCTAGTCGCCCAGTCAAAAGTCACGATTTTTCATTCAATTTCAGAACACGTTTCCGCTGTTCTCTATCCAAGTATAAATACCTCCATATATACCCCTTATTATCTGAAGCGTTTATCGAAAAGCCATAAAGTTTTCATTATTACGCATTTACCGTTGCCTCTCGTTTAATTACGCTTCATATTAAAGCCAAAAAAGGGCCACTGACAAAAACAAAACCCCCAAAAAAAACTCGAACCCAAATTTAAACCAGAATCCCGAACCCAAAGCCAAACAAAAGAGCCAAAGAAGTCGCAGTGCTTCTGTCTGAATCACGTGCCATGCGCAACGTTCTAAATTTCAATTGAATTCAATTTAATTAGCTGTAAGCGTAAGAAAAAATCCAACGCTTTTGGCCAGGTTTATTAAACGAGTACCGACTGAGTTCCCATCTAATCGTAATTTGTATGCATCGAAGGCGGCTTCCAGTCTCGTTTGTCGTCCAGGCGTGTACAATAATGAGACTCACATAATTTGCATTTAATAGTTTTTCCCTATAAAGCTGAGGGTCGTGTTCTATGAGAATTTGGGCAGAACAAAATGAAAATTCAAAATATTCTAGCTGGAAAAGCTCTAGATTTTAAATACAGTTAGCAAACGGGTTAGCGTACTTCGCCATTTTAGCTAAAAATCCACTTAATTTTTTCTCAAAGCTTTCAGATACTTTGACAAGGGCTTAAAATAGTGTAAAGTGTTTTTAAAAGCTCAAGCACAGGTTAAGTATTTAAGTTAGATGTTGTTGGATTTGTAAGCTCTAGTGTAGCTCAATATGTTTAGATGTTAGTTAACTCTATTTACAGTTCAATGCTTTCTAATTTCTTCATTTTATTAAATTTAATTTTATTTGGTTAAATAATTTGCAGAGTTTTCAATTACACAATGAGCTTTAATCAACTTTTGAAGTGTCTTTCAGGCTTATACATTTTCTAAAAAAAAGTATATACTAGTTAGATTTGGATTTTTGTTCTAAATTAATAAGAAAACAAATTGTAAATCTGAATGTTTAATTTTTTATTAGTTTTTTTTATTTACAACATTTTATTTTTTAAATATAATATGTATATGTATGCATAAACATAATTTAATTACAAAATTCACATTGATTCTATCACAACCAATCTGTTGTTTCCGATATCACAATTTCAATGACCTAGTTATAAGGCCTGCTAACCAGTTGCCTCATTAAGGGTACTCCTAAATTGCCAATACGTGTGGGAGGTCTGTGGCATTTGGCTAACTGCGGCTGGCCAAAAAGGGACCGCAATCCGCTTGGCAAATGGAAGCACCGCAAATGGAAGCGCCACCAAACTGGGAGGGAATAGGATATTTAATTTGCAGCCATAATTTCATTATAGTAACAATGTGGCTCCTCCCTGCCGCCCCTTTTCGCTGTGGATAGATAGATAGATAGATTTCAGTGTGGTTCTTCGTTCAGTTTGGCGGTTTGGTGGAAATTCAATCAGAGCTGCGATAGAATTCGTGAAATGTCTGGTCGCCAGGATGTGTGGCAGGATGTGTGGCAGGTTTATCAACAGTATACGCATTTCAAAGCAAACACTTTAGGCAGATTTATGCACACACACCCAAACAGAGACAGGCAGACAGACAAACACACTCAAACAGTTGCAGAT
The DNA here is from genome assembly GCA_037043495.1 of Drosophila recens. Taxonomy (NCBI): domain Eukaryota; kingdom Metazoa; phylum Arthropoda; class Insecta; order Diptera; family Drosophilidae; genus Drosophila; species Drosophila recens. Next base: position 45,397 of record JBAMBJ010001930.1, read on the forward strand.
AGAGATACAAAGTTTATCTTTCGTTTTGCGTGCGCCATTTTCAAGGACAATTCCGAATCGAATGAGCGGAGGGAGAGACGTGTCCTTTACAAACCAATAGGGTTATCCAGCTCATATGCATATGTATTTATTAATTTGTGTTTGTGTATTTGTATTTGTGTGTGTGTATGTGTTGGCGTATGTGTATTTACACGCTGCTAACATATTCATAGACAATTGCCAAATGTAATTAAATACGTTTACAAAAGCTTTGCAAACTCGAGCGACGAAACATTCAACGCACTCGAATTTGGGTTCAGTTTATGGGATTTTGTTGGTGGGAATTTCGGTGTGTGTGCCACTTGTGAGTGGGTGGGTTTATTTGTTGCATGCCACACAGTTACTGTTACTCGCTAGAACAATGGCAATCACTGTTAAATATGACTCCAGTTGAGTGCAGCGAAAGCTAATTAATGTTGCCAACATGTGGCAATTCAGATTCATGTTGCACCATGTATTACCATTAATATTGTATTGCATTGTACTATTATTATAAATGTCAGATGGTTTTTATAAATAAATAAATAAATGAATTATAAGTCTTACTGACTTAATGAATACATATACAATATTTACAAATAATTAGGGTGTTCAGAAACTCTAATATTTGTGTTATGTGGCAAAGTGTTATATGTTGTAATGACAACAAACACACAGAAAAAAGATTAAAAATGTTTTTTTTGGCGAATTTTTTATACATATCCCAGGGCATGTTTTTTGTGATAATCTATTTTCTCTGTGTTTGTTGTCATTACAACATATAACACTTTGCCACATAACACAAATATTAGAGTTTCTGAACACCCTAAATATTTGTTAAACAACAATATCAAATTAATTGAATGTGATTCTGAAAAAAATAATATTATATTTTTAACGAAATCTTACCCTTTATTTGTACTTTAAATTGGTTGACGAACACTAAGGGCATGAATAAATAGAATTCGAAAATATTCAAGTTTTATATGAATATATTTTTGATGGGTAATTTAACTGATTATTTCTGCAAAAAGTTTACAAATATTTTAGCTTGTTCTTTGATAAAATTAGGTATATTCTGCATCACATCTGATATAAACTATAATATAATTTTATATATACAATTTAAAATATGGAACAAACAGTTGACAGACATGTTTATATAATTATTTTATTTAATTTACCTCTTTTGTCACAGCTGAGACTTGGAATCAACATTATTTGTACAGGTTGATTGGGCCCAAACACTGCCTACTTTTTTCCTGTTTCACTCCCCAATCCCCGCAACTCTTTGACTTAATCTCGGGGCAATCCCATCTGGTGCTCTTCTCACATAACAAGTGTATTTCAGTGAGATTCTCACAGCAATTGGCTCTGGCAAAGTTGTATTAGAAAGCAAAACTTTCTTTGTTTGGTACTTTTCTTTTTTCTTTTTTCAAACTGGGATTCAAGTTTTGCAGCTGAGCCTGCGAAATCAAATGGCATAGAAGTTGCCGTTTTCCCATTTGCCTTGCTGGCACCCAATAACAATGGGGTTGACGGTGTTACCAGCTCTTATGAGATTAAAAAAACGTAAAGCCGATTGTAAATTTATAAATAGCATCAAATTCTATTGTAGTTCCTTTTCAAATGTCATTAGAGTTGAGTTTATCCCCTGTATGTGTGTGGGTGGGTGTGTCACACACACATTCGCACATTAACGATTGAGAGAACTGAAAGCCTTTTTTCGGTTGGGTTTCGTCTCTGAGGGGGTGGCAACTCTGGTGGCGAAGCTTTGGCTTACATTTGTCAAGTTGTCGTCTATCTGCTCGACAATGGCTTCGCAACTCGGCAATTAGTTAATGTCATAGAAGCAATGAACAATGACACTAGCCAAAACTAACAATTAAACATTAGATTCATCTTTCAGCGTTGCTTAAGATGCGATGTCTGTCTAATTGTAGACAGTTAGTCAAGATCTTAAGCTTCACTGAATGCAAATAGTTGCACTTTAATCATTCAAGAGCTTTGAATGAATAGGATTTATTAAGTTTGTATGAAATTAATATGTAAAATAAAGCTGATGTTTAAATGTTAGTCGGATATGCTGATATAATTCTTAGCTGAATTTTAGCTTTTACAGCAATTTTTTTAAACTTTGACTTTAAAGTTAAGTTCAATTTAAATCAACTTGATAATGAATAAATTATTTTTGAAGCTTTTTATGCTCATTGACCGATAGCTGATGTTTTTTTAAGTTCTGCTCATTTAGGCTTTAACTTTTTCTTACCTTATTTGATCATTTCAAAAAGTTGCTTAAAAAGCTATTAAGAGCTTTCGAAAATATTTTCTTAGTGTTACACTGTTTAACTGAATATTTGGTCAAGTTTAATTAAATTGAAATAAATGTATTAACATATCTTAGATATTTTTTTTTTTATATTACTCAAGATTAATCTAAGCTTTAATTGAATCCAGCTTAAGTCAGTATCATTACTATTTCAACAAAAAAGGATGTATTTGGATTCCTAATGAAGGAGTCCGAGGAGGATGAAGACCAGGAGCTGGCACAGCTTAATCAGCGGCTGAAGAAAAGGTCAAGTACGAGTGCTTCGCTAATTTGTTGTCTCCCAAATGAATGAGTGTGTATTTATGTATGTGTGTGTGTAAGCGAGACATTGTCAAGTGTTGCGCCTTTGTCACGTAGCAAAAACTTGACTCCAACTTGCAGCTCGTACTCGTACGGTTTGTTGCGGCTAATGAGAGCAACAGCCGGCGGCCAAAAGCACAGACTGAGACTGCGACTCAAACTCCGACCGACCCTCCAACCCAGCTCCAGTTTTGGGTCTTGCTTGGGTTTTGTAGGCAGCTGCACGAGGCATGAGTTCGAGTCGAGTGTGTGGCATGTGGCATGAGGCAAGCGGCATATACTCGTACTCGCTTCATAGGGCGGATGCGGCAATTTTCAGCCTGAAATCGATATGGCATCAAAGCACATTTATGCCATTATGCAGCTTGGGGTACTTACTCCAACTCCGATTCGAGCTCCGTCTTGTGGTCTGAGCGTAGGAGATGCCGCAAGCGATGAAACTGAAGCTGATATATTTTTATTATGCTAAAATAATCGGGCATAGACAACGGTCTGTGGAGCGAGTCGCGAGTCGCGAGTTGTGAAGCCCAAAAAATTATCTGAAAGATGCATCTGAATATTGCAAACAAAAGATAAAAGCCAAATGCAACGACAACCGCACACCGCACCAGTTGCTACCTGCCCCCTGTCCCCTCCCCCTCGATAGTTTGGTCGGTTGTTAGTTGTTGCTGTTGTTGTTGTGGTACATGGGGCACGGTTGCAGCAACGTTTGCCTTTCGCTTGCAGCCACGCAAAAGGTGATTTATTTGAACATGGTTATCAACTTAGTAGAATAACAGGAGCAGAAAGCGCCGCAATACAACAACAACAACAGCAACAACAACAACAGCAACAACAGCATGAACATCCAAAAACAATGAAGAACAAACAATGCAACGCGGCGCAACTTGAACTTGTGGCTAGAAAGTGCAGAGCCGTAAGATACGATTGCATTTACATGCATCCGTATCGATATCAGAGCGCCTTCATCGGGGCGTGTGTGTGTGTGTGTCCAAAATACCCCCCTCTCCATCACCTCATCACACACACCCACAGCTGCATGTGGCACGAACTGCAAATGGCTCTCTGTGTCTGTGTCTGTGTCTGGGATTTGGGGCTGGGCTGGGCTTGGATTCGGAATCGGATTCGGATTCGGGTTTGGTTTTCAACTGGCAGCCGGCATACAATTTGCCCGGCAGCGAAATTTATTTGAAATCAATGCTTCTTGTTGCATTCTTCAGTTGCCAGTCTTTTTTGTTTTTTGTTTTATTTGTTTGCTGTTGACTGTTGCCTTCTTGCACCAGCCGCGGCAGCAGCTTCGACAGCAGCAGCGACGGCAACCGTAAAATCACAAAATAGTGGCAACTACAGCGCTACATATCGACTCATGGGGCATATCGGTGGATTAGTCTAGAAAATTTATTAATATTGACTACCAATTTTTATCAAAAATGTGATTTATTTCTTAAAGTTTTTTAAAAAAAACTTTTTTTAATATTTTTTATTTCTTTATTATCTTAAACAAATAATTGGATAATTTATCATTTATTTTAATACTGTTCATGAAATTATTAAATTTGTTTTTTTTATTTTTTAAATTCATTAATATTTTCTTGTTTTAAAAATATAAAAATATGTTTAATTTTATGATAAATTATATTGTTAATAAATTAATATAAAGTATTATTAATATTTTAATCCAATTAATTTATTTACAATATAATTTGAATAAAAATATTTCTATATTTTTAAATCAAGAAAATATTAATGAATTTTATAAAAAAAAAAAACAAAATTTAATAATTTTATGTTTATGTTTTATGTAAATCAATTAATTCAATTCAATATTATTATCACTTTATACATTATTATTTATTTAAAAATTAAAATAGCTTTAATTTTCATCACAGCGTAAAAATTTAATGATAGCATATAAGTGTTTATTATATTAAATGATTAGACGCCAAAAGATTATTTAAATAATGAGTGATATTATAATTTTGAACAAAAAACTATAGAATACCTTTGGATTGTATTACAAAAGTCTTGATGTATTTATATAAATTAATTCGAATATATGTAGTTTTTATTTTAATTCAATATTTTGGAGTATATTAGCAATTTGAATAGATGACAACAATGTTGATACAGATGAAAAGTTGAGCGTACGGTTTAGTTATAAGGAGGTCGCACTGTAGCTATATTTATTCGCATATGCAATTGTATTTGTATTTATTATGCATTTCTCTATGATGATTCCAACGGCAGCTGATTTAATGTGCATGTTTTCTCGGTTTCTCGGCTTCTCAGTTGCTCAGCTTCTCAGTTTTCTCCTATCGATGACGATGGCGATGGCACTCGCCGAATCGGAATGGAATGAATCGAATAAACCGAATGGTCACGAGTTTTGGGGGCAATGTTAACACCGCCTCGGATTTTGGCCATGGATAGGGGCCAGTATGGATAATATTTGAGACCATTAAAATGCAGTTGTTGGCCAGAGTCTATGGGAAATGATAATGAAGGCGAACGGTAAACGGCAAACGGCAAACGAAAAAGCAGCAACTGCAACTGCAACAAGTTGCAAGTTTTCACAGTTGGTAGAGTGAAATCGATACATATTAGAACTGCAGGCAGTTGTCTTTCTTTTTGTTGTTGTTGTTGACTCTGACTTTGAGTTGGAGAGAAGCAAACAAAACCCGACAGGGTCTGTCAAATGCATTTCGTTGGGCTTATTGAATCTCGGCCCAAACAAATGCACTTTGAAGGCTTTTCGCTTTGGCTTTGACTTTGGCTTTGGCTACGGTTTCGATTTTGATTTTGATTTTCATTTTGTTTGCCTCGTTCAACAAAAAAAACTAAAAAGTCCCAAGTCGATGCGACCACCTTGAAGTGGAGTCCGAGTCTGATTCCGACTTCAGCTGGAGGCAAATACAAATGCGAGTCTCGTTTCCACAGTTTGAGGTTGATGTTGATGTTGAAGTTGAAGTTTGCTCAAAATTGTAATTTCAAAAACAAAGTTTACGCTTTCCAAAAAATTGTTTAAATCAATAGGCGACCCCTCACCTCGACTCAAATCCAGCCAGCTGTAAAAGTGTGAAATGCCAATGGCATCGCTATTTACCTTTGCATTTAGTGCCTCTTTGTTGCAAGTCTCCGTCTCTGACTCTAACTCCGACTCCGTCTCCAACTCGATTTGCTTCTTGGCCATTACGAGGCGGCAAACTGGGCTTTGATTAATGCCAAAACTCTGCACAATTCACAAGATCTCCGCACAGGTTTTCGGTGCGCGATTCAGATTCACACATTATTCATGTGCATTGTTTCGCCGCATCGCAAAAATAAACAAAATCTAGACGCAGGAATCTGCAGCCATTCTTTAGGACCAAAAGCGCTACCAATCCGCATAGTCAACATTGTCTGTCCCCCCTCCCCCTCCCACTGCCACTCCTCCTCTTACCTGTGCAAATTCAATGGCTCTTTGCATACATTTGCGTTTTAGCCAGCCATGCGTAGCCCCCGTCTGAATGGCCACATAATACAACTAAGTACATTTAACCGAAACAAGATCGAACAATCAGCAAACTGAAAACACCGAACTGTCAATGCTCTTCCTTTAATTGGGTTGCATAGTTTCTTTTTATAGGGTTAAAGCAGCTGAATATCTTAAACATTCTTAAGTAAATTATCGTTGGTAATTTAATTAAATTCTTGAACTAATTTTTTCATATTCTGAGCACTGATTCACATCATTTTACACCAATACTGGGGTGCCACAGAAATCTCTTTCACCTGAAAAATGACGTAAATTTCATACAAATGTACGTCAAATTCAAGTGAAAGAGATTTCTGTGGCACCCCAGTTCGTTTTATACTTTTAATTCATTTTAGAAAACAACAAAAAGTTGACGAAAAGCTGAAATTCACCACAATGTATTCTTACAAAATATTTATAAGAAATATCAATACTCGTAAAAATGTTCCTCGAATATTTCCAAAAGTTATTACTTTTTTATATGGGCACTTCTCCAGAAATGTCCAACCAAGCCTAAAAACGAAAAATTGCTCAAAAACTCACATTTTGTGCAATTATGTTCCAAAAATGTGTTCAAGTTATTTATTTAAGCAATATACGCTAGAAGAAATTCAATAGGATGAACATATAGATTCTACATTGGAATAAATTCACTTTTTCCATATTTATGTCCATTTTCTTAAAAATTGATTTCCAAAATGGACCGTTTGTATTTTTTCGATTACACTCAGTAAAATAGTAAGATTGTAACATAAACCATTTTAATACATAGAAATATATTGAAAATTTAATTTAAAACAAGTTTTTCGAGCTGTTTCGATATATTATTTAAAAAAAGAGAGACAGAAACAACAAAAATATTTTGTGGAAAAAAATGTCACGTGCGACATGTCGCATGCGACAGTGACTCAAATTACATTTAAAAAAAAACTACTTGATATTTTTAAATCAAACAAAAAGCATTTTTTAGATAAATAAATACATTACATTTCAAAATAAATAGCATCAAAATATACGTTCACGTTTTGCCGAAAATCAGTGCTAGAACTGGTTGCCGAAAAAACGACTTCTATCTGAGTCGCGTGCGAATGCCTTAGTTTTTTTAAAATATCTTGAAAACGAACAATTTCCCAAAATCCACTTTAGCACCAATTATAGTGCTAATCAATACCTATAAGTTTCTCCTTTTGTTTTAACAAAATAATGTTTTGGCATATGTTTTATTTCACTTTGAATGCGTACGAATGTCGCATTCGACATGGGAGAATTACCCATATATACTGTGATAGTTTATTTTATAATGGTAATTTCACTTAGAGAAATATGTAAATATAAAAGCAGATTTTTAATGAAAACTTTTTATCATATGGCTAAAAATCAAAGAAAGTACCAGATTATTTTCGAGAATTTAATTGAATAGTTGCTTTTTTGATACTATTATTCCATATTTCTATATCAGAGAGTAAAGGTAGTTAAAAAGAGGTAAATTTAAATATATTTAAATAGATATATCTATTTCTAAAGATAATTTAATAAATTTATGTATTTAATTTTACGTTTTCATTTTGTCTTTTGATAAGATTCTTTGACATTAAAAATTCCTATTAATTTATAGGATGTGACCAGACTTTAACGAATAAATAGTAATAATACATTTTTATTCTTGGTCAAATATATAATATTTAAACGATAGATCGTAAATATCACAATTTTCAAACTAATATTTCAGTTGTGTTAAAATAATGTTTAATTTAAACTATCATATCCGAATAGATCCAATGCATATTTCCATTAAATAGTTCGAATTATTTGGCTAACTCCTTGACTTACTCTTGCTACTTTTCCAACTAGTTGCAAGGCATAGTTAATATACCCATCAATATACACTGCAACTCTATCAAAAGGCAGCTAGCAAAAGGCAAAGAATTGCATGAGACGCTCTAAAGTTGCAAGTTGCAAGTTGCAAGTCGCCAGCGGCTGCGCAACGACAACAACAACAACGACAACAACGATGACGGCGGACAACAATGGCCATTGAGTTGCCGTTGCCCTTGTTGTTGTCGTTGTTGTTGTCGTTGTTGTTGTTAAAGCCTGCCCAAAAACAAAGGCCAAATAACAACAAAGCGAGCAAAATGAGGAAAACAGAAAAAGAAAAAAGAGAAACGAGAAATATGTATATCAGATTTAAAATAAATGTAACTGCGCGGCTCATTATGCTGTGCTTGCCACACGGCGCGGCAAGGCAGGCAGACACGGCAGGAACCTGTGACATGCCCCCCACCCCACCCCCACACCCGTTGCAGCTGCAAATGGGGCATGTTGTTGTTGCTGCTGCTGCGCATGCTCAACAGTTGCTGCACTTAATAGCCTGGGCAATCAGTGGCTTGCCGCATGCCGCCTGCCCCCAAATGAGCTGCCACAGGCTGCCTAGTTAGGCAGCAGGTAAGCCTAGACTCTGCTCTGCCCGTGCATGAGCCACAAACTGTGGCAGAGTCTGTGGCATGGCCAACGCATTTCGAATTCGCATTCGCATTTAAATAAACATTTCTCAGTTCTTTGCAGCCCAAAAGGAACGCGCATTGTTCGCTAAACGTTGCAGCGTTGCAGCAACGATCGCAGTGTGGCAGCTAGATCCCCTGCCAGTGGCATGCCACATTTAGTGGCTGCAGTTCAGAGCACACACTCAACTTTCACTGCATAGAACAAAGCCAAATTTCTTGTCTTGTCTCGACTTGACTTGACTTGGCCACAGCACGTGCAACACACTGCCTGCCCCTGCCCCTGTCCCTCCTGCCGCCTTCATTTTCCCAGCTGGCTTTCCCCATCTGTGGCTTTTCCTCATATTTGCATGCTCATTTCATATTTTGTTGCCCATTGCTTTTGCTTTTCCACGACAGCTAAACAACTTAATCGATTTGCGTTCATTTGCAATTCGCGATTCGCAATTTGTAATTTGTAATTTGTAATCCAATGCTCGTATCATGAGCTTGTGAGCATGCAACGTGTGTGCCGCACATGCCACAAACTTGTTGCAACGATTAGCTGGAAGGAATAATTGCAATGCCATTGGCTTATTAATTACCCGCGATACCAAATGCTGAGTGAGGCATTTGTATTTGTTTCCCCCCTTTTCCCCCTTCCCCTGCCACTTCCTTTCTCTTCATAACTGCCCCAACTTTCCTCAAACGTGCCACAACGAAGCCAGGCCAAAAAGCTTGCCACTTCAAGGTTGCAACGCGGCGGCATTCTTCACTGTCTGTTGCCAATTATGATTGAATTTTTGAAATTATTATCCCGAGTTGGGGACAAGTTTTTTATATATTGTCGCAACTTTGTTGCCATTTTGTTGTTGCTGCTGCTCGACGACATATTTTGTCACTATTTTTATTAAATAATCACAAATGAAATAATAATGCTGCTTCGAGGTATCCCTAAGGATAAAACAGTGTTGTCAAACATTTTTAGCAGCTCCAATTATAAAGAAAACCATCCATAATAATGTTAAATATTAACCATTTTATATCTGACAGTAGTGTTTCCTCTAAAAGTTACCTTAATAAATTGATACTAAGAATTAAAATATTTAAGTCATGAGCTTCTTTATTTTGATATTTGCAAATAATAATTCAATTGCAAATATTTTATGTTGTTTTTATTTTTTAAGATTTAATAATTCTTTGCAATTTTTTAAAAGTTTTTTAATAGATTTTTTTGAATTCCCCATAGGATTTTCAATCGAATTATTTTGGGATACGTTATGAAACCTTTTTTAATCTAATTTATTTTTAGTAATCTATGAATATGGTAATTCTCTAAGCTGACTATTTCTTTAAAAAAAATAATTGAAAATTATTTAAATTATATATTTGAGTGCCTTATAACTTTAAATTATTTCTAAAAAAAATTTTTAAATTTAATATTAATTTTTTGAAGTATATAAGTAACAAAACACTATTTTTACGTCACAATCTACAAAGATATAAGCTTTTCCATACGGAACCACCTTGCTTCTTTCTCATCCAATCTAATTATTATATACTTTAATTACTTAGCAATAGCAACTAAATTATGTTCAGAGATCTTAAGATTTCCCAACGTTACATTTTGAATATTTTCCATAATCATCTTCGAAGAATTTTCAGCCCACTTTTGCCATAGATTGTAGAATAATATTGAATAAATTCCGGGCCGCGCCTGTTTGTCTTGAAAATTCCAGTAAATTTGGCCAAAAGGATCAACGGTAACTGTCTAAAGGGGGTGGGGCAGGGGGAGGTGGAGAGTGTAGAGTGTAACGTGGGCAGGTTAAAGCATCATATAACAGCCTGTGGCAGGCAACATGGACTCGCAGACTGTGCAACAAACTGTGCAACCGTTGCACATTTTTCATGCAGCATATTTATGTTATTTTAATGTTTTTTTCTGCATTTGCATTTGCATAAAAACTCGTTGGCCCCGTTGCTGGGTTTGAGTTACTTTGTTGTTTCTTGAGCAGCCATCTCTCTCCCTCTATCTATCTCTGTCTCACAATCTATCTCTTTCCTTCTCAACTTGCCCATTTCTCTATTTACTCAGGTATTTTACACGTGGGCTGAAATATGCTTTAAATTTAAAGCACACAATTTGGGAATTGAGAACTTGGGAACTTGCAACATTTTGAGGCAGTCGCTGACGACAGACGGAATGAAGTAATCACCACGTGTGGCAGCTATAAATAAATACGCTGACTTTGGCATTTTCTGCCAATAAATTGCACCAAATGAGCATTTAGCATTTTTAACGCCTTTTACCTTAAGCCCCCTTGGAGCGATAACGTTGCACGTTGCACGTTGCACGTAACACGCAACGTCGCTGGCCACAGACATCCAACTCAATCCCAGGTCCGATTCTCGATTCTCAGTTCACAGTTCTCAATATTCTCAGTTCCGAGTGTTGCATGTCACGAGGAGGAGGAGGAGGAGGCAAGTGAGCAGAAACTTTTTGACACGCCATATCGCTGGCTGACTCTGTTTGTGGTACGCTCCCCCTCCCCTCCCCCGCTGCCTTTGCCTTTGGCTAGCGTCCGTCATCGGAGTCATCCAGCTGTGCAACAGGGCTTAAAGGATGTGCAGCTACAAAACCAGGACCAGGCTCGTATCATTATCACGCACGCACATGGAACATCATAGAGCTGGATCCTCTGCCTCTGCCTCAGTCGCTGCCTCTGCCTCAGTCGCTGTCGCTGTGTGTCATTAGGCGCATTGCACTCGACTTTGCCTCGCTGTTTGTCACCTCGTTCAAGTGTCCAGCCTTCGCCTCTAATGAAGTCAACTGCTCGTGTGTGCACTGTCCTACCTGAGGTGTCACCACCTCCCACCCTCCCTTTGCCCACATCTATTCCATCAACTCCTCAACAGTTCAGTTCGACGGTCATGTGCATCATATCCACCTCTCACTCCCACGCCCACTCCCACGTTCCTCTCGTTCGTTGTCGCTGTCCGGCTGCAAATGAAGTTCGTTTCACGAACTGCCCAAACACGAAGCGTGCTTGCCTTCGGCTTGTGGAACTTATCTCAGTTCGACTTGCTTCGTTTACAGCTGTGCTCCATTGCCATTTGTTCCGCACCGGCACGTGTGCCGTCAAATGTTTAGCAACATTCGAGACTGGCAACAGGTTTTCAACATCAGCAAGCAACATCAACAAGCAGCATAACAGCTGAGACGAGGTCGTTTAATAATTCGAATAGATGTTTAACAGAAGCTGTTAGTTCTTATGACTGGGAATTTACTAAGGAAAAGTCTTATATTTATTTAAAAATAATTTTGGAAAATTAAGTTATAACTTATTCTTGGTTCAAACTCCTATTTCCGATTAAATTAATGTAAAGAATGCAATTTTCGCTATTAATTCTCATAGAAAGTTAACTCCTTAACCTACTCTTAATAAAATAAGTAATGCCCAATTTTATTGTTTATTTACAACATTAAAGTAAGCTTATGGTTCGTTAAGCTGTAATAAAAAAAAAAACAAATTAATTGAAATGAGTCATACTTTATTTTATTTTACATTTTATTAAGACTATAAAACATTAATTATATGTATTTTGATATCACACTTTGCATCCCTTTGTCTCGTCCTCCCCCCTTTCCCATTTACTTGTTGAATATTAAGTTCTCTGGTAAACAAAATGCAGGTCAACAAATCTTGGCTCGGAACAACAACTTGTTAGCTGTTTAAATACCAATCTGATGACTACTTCACAGAGCTCTAACCCCATGAGAAGTTCATGTACGAGTTCTATATGTACGCATAATATTTTATTCTTTGTTGATTACTTCATTAAGAGGACAACGGCAACTGCTGATAATAATAATTATGACTCTCTGCGAGTATAACTTGAATTTTTTATGTCGACTCATGGACAATGCCACCCACGGCATAAATACATATATATTGTTTGTTATATTGCCAAAGCCAAACAACGCACGATATTCTAATTAAAACACATATACGGACCAACTTTAACATCATTATCCTCAACCCATTTTCATCATCATCATCATGATCGTCTTTGGGCTCCCTTTGCGGTGTGTGAACTTCAATTCGATGAATTTACATTGAAGCATGATGAGGCACTTTTCTGCAGAGTGTGCCAAGTCATGTGGACAAAGCTAATGTATGTGGATTTAGATGTGGACGTCAATGTGAATATGTTACATACATATATATGTTTGTCTGTATGTATGTTTGATGATGGTCGATTTCTATAGTCAGTCTATGGATCGGGTTGTCGACTCGGACTCAATCGTGTGCGATGTCTCGATGACATATTCCATTAAAAACAGCATTAAACTCACGACTCTAGCTTAGACTAAGGATACCCTGTACAATTTAAGTAAACCTAAGAAAAGTCTGTTACTTGTTTTATTATATTCGTAACAGAATAGTTAACTTGAGATTTTATTAGAATTATAATAATATTAGCTTTGAGCTCAATAATTAATTATAAGAGAACATTTTGAAAATCTTTACATTCATAAACTAATCCTTGTTAAATTGCCGAATGAGTTATTAATTTTCAAAGCTACAATTTTCGTTTCATATTTGATATATAATCTTTACTAAAATTTAAGTTTAAATTATTTAATTCTATATGATATTTGAAGGATCTTTAGAGGAAACTGTAAGATTCTGATTTTAATACTCTCTTATAGACAGTGTGTTTTCGTTGATTCTTCATTTCTTCTGCTTCTTTAACGTTATAGCTGCAACAAATTTTGATGAGCTACCCTTTTGAGCATTTCTCCAAGTGCAGGGTATTAGAAAGGCCCACATCTGAGCACATGCATTGCATGCACACCTCATTTCGGGGCTACCTGACGAGACAGCGCATTAGAAGTATGAAGAACAATATGTGGGTTTGGCAGTTCCCGAAATTAGAGCGGGTCGCTCGGTTGCGCATGCTCAGAGTCCAGAGAAAAGAGTCCAGAGACAGAGTCAGAAACAGAAACAGACCGAAAACATGCCGCGCACATGTGTCTATGTGTCTGGAGGGAGACGAGCCCCGAAAATCGTCTAATAAATTGACATTTATAAATAGTTGAGAGCCCGAATTTAGTTCGAGCATGAGACTTGAAGTTCGAGTGCGTGCTCGGGGCACATGTGTCTGCATATTGAGGCAGTGGTAATGTTACCTATAGCTCTATTCACATATGCCTCAATAAACATCCCAACATACATATAAATATGTATAACTCAAGGGCAATGAGCTGCATAATTGCGCTGAGTAATTCTCACTTTAGTTTTCGGGCGATTTCCAATTTAATTACAGAGAGGGAAAACCAACGAATAAATGCTGAGAATGTGAACGAAATTAAACTAAAAATATAGTTATAAATCGACCTTGATTAAGCGTGACTAATGAAGGCACTTAGCACTTAATTCGAGGTGGGATTCTTCAATTATTATGAAATTAAAAAAAAAAGTAATTCGTAAATTTTGGAATGTGATATAATATAGTTTAAAAAATTTTATTTAAATTTGAATTGAAATATTACAAAAAACAATGAATTAAAAGAAATGTATTTTAAAATATGCAACTAATTATTTTACAATTATTATCAACCAATTCCATTTGGAAACCCAATTAAAGAACTCGTCAAAGTGTCATTCCAAGTCCATAATATAACTTGTCCTGTCTGGTCAATTAGTGGACACATTTTGTAGATCCAATATGTGACATTTGATAATGATAAGGTGGAGAACTTTCACGACTCGCTTGAAGTGAAAGAATGGAAATGGAAATGGAAATGAGGCCTCATATTGTATGATATCGCATCGTAGTGAAGGCCGGGCTCAAACATACACATACATATTTTATTTCAATTTATTTGAATGTCAGCGAGCATAAATTATGTTAGCATAAATAAATGCCATGATATCAAGACAAAACAATCTATATAGAGCGTAAAAAGCAGCGCAACAAAAGACGCCACACGAGAAACGGAAAAAGGAAGTTAACAAAATAAGCCAGATAGAGCGATTGAGATACCGACAACACTGAAACAGACACCACACACACCACACACCACAAAGTACACTCACACACACACAGAGAAAGAGAAGACAAAACCCAAGTCCAATAAAAGAAAAGATAAATGTCGAAAGCAAATGACAACAACAACAAAATATTCAGAACCAAATAAAACACAGGTAAAAATCAACGGCTAACAAAACTGGCACTGGAAACTCAATACCAGCTGTGAGTTCAGTTTGAATGTGAGTTTGAGTTTAAGTCTGAGTCTGAAATGAGATGAGATGAGATGAAGAAATATTTTCAGCTACCGGGGGTAGAGTAATAATTTTTTTAGCAAAGTGCGCCGAATGCGATGAGTGCCATGGATCGCATCGTATCGGATCGCATTTCACCTTCCTCTTCTGCTCTTTCTTCTCTTTCCTCTTTTACTTCATTTTCAGGTGTCACCGATAGGCATCTCTTAATGCACAGGGCCAAGACCTCAGGCTCTGGCTTTGGCTCAGGTCAATACGGTGAGAAAACGAAGGCAGAGCACACACTTTACAGCTCCACACACACACACGCACACCTCATTCCCGGTCAGTTTCGGTTTTATTTTCGGCATCTTCCACCAAAAAAAAAAACACATAAAACAGGGAAAAACTGCAGCAGTGTGGTCCGAAATTCTCATTAAGCGAAATATTCACATAATCCCGCATTTATTTGATATGCGCTGCTTGATAAGGACCAAGACCAAAGGACCAGAGGAAAAACAGGAACCGTCTCCGTTTGCCTTGTCTTTTGTTTTTACAGAGAGATGTTAGGCACAAGATTTGGCAAAATGAGGAGAATGAACTCACTGTAAATACAGAGACTTCTGACTTACCTGTACAAGAAAAGAAAAAGAAAAGGAAAATAAAATAAAATAATAGATAGAAATTAGCACTTGTTTATTGACATATTGATGCAGGCTATTTTGTAAAATTCCTGCGTTATATGATACTCCTACTGCTTGTAAATTCACTTGACTGTAACTATATCTCTCTCTCTCTCTCTCTCTCCATCTCCTCTCAACTTTGTCAAATTAGCTAAATCATAGTCAAATCCTGTCGAGGTGCAGTGCCGAAAGACTCGAAATAAACGACGCTGCAAAGTATGCAACATTTTAGCCGCAGTCAAACGTGATGCGGTTTCTATTTTGCAACAATTTTTCGAAAAGTTGAAGGGACAAAAGTCCGAAACAGGCAACAAGTGTGAGATTGAGATGATTGCTACCTTAAAGGTAGAAAGTGAGAGATAATTTCTTTAATAGGATAAGAAAATTTAATTAAAAGAGTATTTTCAGTTTTATGAGAAAAACTACATAAATAAAATGAGTTTTTTCTATAATTTCTGCATAATTTTGTGTTATTTACTAAGAAAAGTTGCATAAATATATGATATTTTTAAATATTTAGCTTTGACTTTAATTTAATTCTGTCTTCCAATATTATAAACTTGAATTAGTTCCTGTTTTACAATAAATTCGTTTACTTATTGGCGATTAATAAATTTGGTTAGTAATTTTAAGTTTCCATTTAAAATTATTTAAATTTTTCTTTCCGTTTTCAACATAATTATGTATACTATAAATTTGTGATATGTTTTAAAATTCCCAATAATGTGCAATTACCCTTTCTGATTCTCTTCATTTACTTCCTCATATTTACGAATATCATAACGATATTGTTTCGCATATTAGCTAAATATTACACCAGGCTTTTAGTAATAATCTTTTCGGCTTAAGATTGTTTCAGCATCAATCTATATTAGGTATATATTACCCCAGAATATACTAAACGCTGCCGCCTTCAGCTAAACACATAATACATAATAATGAAACTCATATTGGAACAGCATTTATGTACACATATGTACGTAAGATTTAAGTAGATGTATGTTGTACACGATGATTGATGACAGGCAAAGTAGTTTGCATGAGATTTGCTTAAGACCCTTGTATCGCATCGCAGAGTTAAACACGAACATGTGCCGAGGATTGGACGCGGGAAACTTAATACTGAATACTGAGTACTGAATACTGAATGTGGAACTGTAGAGTTTGGTCAAGTCGCAGTTGTAATCCCTTGAACTGTCACACAGTCTGTCTGTCTGTCTGTTTGTTGTAATCGACATTGACAATGACATTGCATAAACCACAAGTCGTGGGTTTAACATGTGAATGTTAACCCAAGAAAACCTCCAATAATAATTAAAAATCCCGCTCGCGATTGCAGATTTTATATTATATTTATGTAGTTTTCTTTTTCTTTGGGCAAAAACAATTGTCATAAAATTGGAATTGTTGTTGTAGTTTGACTGCCTGCGATTGGGAATTGAAGAGGCAACGCTTTGAGGGTTTCGCTAAGCGGCTTACAAAAATCTTGCGTGTTTCACTGTTGATTTTATTTAACGAACAGATTAACAACAAGCAATCTGAGAATCAGATTTGTCATAGGGGTTGCCAGCCAGTTGGGCCAAAGCTTAATTACGACTCACGTCGTTCCCAGGGTCAGTCAGGGGGAAGCCCTGAGGCTGCAACTTTGATCTAAAGTTGCGATTTTGGTCATATGATGCCAATTAACTGAGGGCACTGCAGTTGTTGTTATTATAACAAAGAAATCTATCGTGGCTTGCGATCATTTCGTTCTTTTTTGGGTTTCAAAAGAATCTGACAGATTTTGATTAACTTTTCAAAAGTTTATTATTACCTGGAGTTTATCATGATTGATCAAATTAGTTTTTTCTAAAGAAGATTTATATAATCTGGCTGCATTATTGCCGCAGGGATTTGTATTGAAATAAAAATAATAATAATAAATATATTCAATGTATTCTCAATAAATTCAGTTAGTAACATTACTAACCTTAATATACTTAAACTATACAGAGAACTCTGTTAGACGAGAACGTGTTGAAGTTCCTATAATTATGCTAAAATCAATTTAGACGGTTTGTCTACTTGTCTAACAATTTTGGGTTACTCGATGCCAATTAACTAATGAAAATTGAGTTTGGGCAGACAGACGTGTCTGGTGTTCGGTTTTGTTATCATTTTCCCCGTTGCATTGTTGCAAGTCAAAGCCGAGTCAGACAAAAGGCGGATACAGCAGGCCATCAATCAGAGTCGAGAGTCGAGAGTTGAGGTGAGGTGAGAGGTAGACTCACAAAATTGAAACCTTTGGCAAAGCCAGTCGAAAGTGATTTACATGAACGCGTGTGTCTTTTGTTTAATTGTAGCTGCCCACACAAAGATACAAAGATACACACACACACACATACGCTCAGCATATTGGTTATATATATTTTCTGCAGTGTCTAGCTAATTGATTAATGCACACATACACACAGACATAACGGCGACTGATTCAGGGCCTTGGCTTTTAATTATGCGTTACCAGCCATCAACGGGCCAATAAATCATAATCCATCAAAGATTTGCGGTACATGTCCGCTATGTGGCGGCTGCCACCGTTCAGTTCAGTTTCTTCCCCATCCCCCTGACCCGTTCCCTTCCCCTGTCAGTCAGTCAGTCAGTTTGTTGGTCGGTTGCTCGGTTAATGCGCAATGCCTAATTGGAGAAGCGTAGCACTAACTCAAGAAGATGAAGAAGAAGCTGGCAGCGGAAATAAATACTTGGCCCAGAAGCCGGGCAACTACTTAATGTCAAAAACAATAAGAAAGCCGACGTCGCTGCTCAAAAGGCTTTTCACAATTAGACGCTTGAAAGGATGCGGACAGGCAGGCAGCAAGTCAAAGGAAAACCCCCTCATGAAACTTTTTACCCCACTGACACACACACACACTCACACACATATACAAGAGTCAAAAATGCACACGCATAGTTAGCGGAAGGGGCTGCTTCAGGGAGAGTGGGCGTGGTCGTCGACCCCCTGCTGAATAACAGAGCCGCCCCTTCAGTGCGTCGCTTGATTACAATCACTTGAAACTTGTGAGGCAGTTGGATTTGCAATTGCAATTTAACCCATAGGAAAATCGTGCAGATGTCGACAGTAGGAAAATCCAACAACAGAAATTTAAGGGGAAAATTTAATTCAATTGTATTAAATTTAAAAATATGAACAGCAAATAAACTTGACAGTTAAAGTTATTAAGAAATTTTGTAGAAATCTGCCAATTTATATTGTTAAACAAATGAAAGTAAAAATGAATAATAGTAAAGAACTTAGAGTTTTATGTATTTATTTGTGCCAAAACATATTTATTTTTTAAAATAATTTTTACATTTGACTAAAGTAAAAAAAGTGTGAAAAAATAGTGAGAAAATAAAAACATTTAAATAAAATGAATTTAAAAAAATATATTCATTACATATTTAATCAATAAATGTATATTTTCGGTTTAAATAAATATAATATTAATGCAATACTTGATCAGCTCACGCTAGTGACGGTTGTAATTTTATTTAACCAAAATGCTTTTCTTGAAAGAATTCAATCAGATGCTCACATAATATTCATGAATTTCACTGCCAGCATCGTTGTGCACATTTGCAGCCCAGCGACCATTGGAGGGTTAAAGTA
Organism: Drosophila recens; assembly: GCA_037043495.1. Taxonomy (NCBI): domain Eukaryota; kingdom Metazoa; phylum Arthropoda; class Insecta; order Diptera; family Drosophilidae; genus Drosophila; species Drosophila recens. Next base: position 64,633 of record JBAMBJ010001930.1, read on the forward strand.
TGTGGAACATGCAGGGTAACATTTACGTACCCAACGATTCAGAGCTGTGTTTACAATATTTCTATTGCCGGCTGTTGTTTTACGACTACAGCAAAAAGGCTGCACCGTTAATTCGATTCGATTTCGAAAATGGCAACAGCAAACAACAGCAAAAAAGTATAAGGCAAATGAGGAGAATGGGAGAAAACATTCAACATGGAAATGCAAAATTGAATTGAACCATCGATGGTTATTTGAAATTAGGAATGATCGAATAAGATATAAATATAGAGATAGAGGGAGAGAGAGAGAGAGAGAATGAAGATTGAGACACATATTACTCTTTATAAAATAAATTATCTAATTTATCTACGTCGAATTAGAAGTGGTGACATAGATCAGTATGTAAAGGAAGAGTTCATCTAAATATTTGGAAAAAGGAATGAAAAACGAGAAAAGGGTTGGGAGATTGAGAGTAAGAGAAGAGAAAGGCAGAGGAAGCTTAGTCCACTCTCATTCGACATTCTCTCTAAATTAAAATTATATATAATTGGGAAAATTAACTTTTAATTAATTTATTTAGCAATCGACATAGCAACCAAGAAACCAATATTAATAATTCAAGCTCAATGATAAATTTGAAATATATATTTTTAATAATTTTGATTAATATTAAATGTTAGCTAAAAAGATCAATGAAAAGAACTGAAATAAAAAATTTTAACTAATAAAGAAAATTGTTTTTTATTAAATTAAATCAAAAATTAAAATTAAAAATAAAATAAAATAAAAGTTAGCTGATAAGATAATGGAAATAGTAGAAAGTCCTTAAGCATATGAATATATTATTCATCGCTTTACATTTTTCTCCCTTATCCCTTTTCTACCTTCTTCTCTGTCTTAGATTCGTCTCCTCTATTTTAATTTTTTAGCTCAGTTTAGAATAAACATTCGTTCAGCAAGTGAAGTTTATTTTCCAAATGGTGTACCTCAAAGGTAGAATAAGAAATTAACTAGTGCTCATTAGTTAGACTCCATTTCTTGTAATTTAACTATTTTCTTTCTGTAGTTCTGTCTCTCTCATCCTCTCTTTTTCTCCCCTGTCAAGGCATTTGTCTTATTTAGACAGCATCGAGTGTTGCGTCGTAAAAAGTTGACGCCAAAGACATCAACATCAGCATCAACATCAGCATCAGCATCAACATCAGCATCAGCATCAACGACGTCGCTGCAAATCGCATTTAAGGACTCTTAATGAAAGTTACTGCATCCTGGGGCATGGGGCATGTATCTACAAGTACTCGTATATGTATATATGTGTCTGTGTGTATGTGTGCTTGTGCATTTGTCGACATCGCTGTGCGATGATTGATTTCACGCCGAAACGATTTCAATCAGCATTTCCGTTCCAAGAGTTTTTTTCACTCTCTCTCTGACTTTTTTTGCCATTTCTTATTGCATTACGTCGTTTTTAGCCCTGCACTCGTTACACTTATGCGGGGGGAGGTTTAGGCACAGCTGCAGCCCCTGCGAGAGAGAGGGGGATGAGAAAGAGAGAGAGAGAGAGGGAGCGAGTTCCGTCTTGGGAATTTACGGCAATCTGTTCCGTTTCCGCTGGACGAAGAAGCAATCTAGGTCATGGTTGTGAATTGTCGATAATTGTTTACGGCATTTCATATTTGCCACTTGATTTGTGACAAGTAATCGCCCCCTGCCACTCCCACTCCCACTTGGCACCACCCACTTCCCCCTTTCGCTTCTGGCCACTCTGTCATGTCTAGACGGACATCGTGCATGCAAAAACCTGTCATGTTTTCGCATATATCCTTGCGCCAGACAACGGCAAATTTATTACCTATTTAGCCTTAATAGCCTGGCTTGTTTTTATGATGATGCCGTTGACATTCCATATGTGTGTACGAATGTGTGTGTGTGTGTGTGTGTGTGTTTGGGGACGACAGTTTAATTTGTGATTAATTGACGTTAAAAGGGTTTAACAATCCCCCGTCTCCACAACCACGCAAATCGAGTGACATCCACTTGATTCACAGTCAGATTCACTTTCACTCACTTTCGCCCAACAACAGCAAGGGAACTGAAGGGGCGTGGACTGAACCCAATTTGCGTTAATAGAACGGAAATTGCCTCATGAATGCGGATGCTGCTGAATATATAAAATTAATTTAAAGCATTTAATCAACAAGACAAATAAATAAAAACAACAATATCAAAAGTTTTACAGCTTCCATATATTTATTTTACTTTTCATAGTTTTGCAATAATAAAATTTATTTGTAAGAGCAAAAATGTTTATCATAAAATTGTGTCGGTATTTGGCGTAAATTGACATTGTTTAAAGAAAATAAATTTATTCAATACTATTATGATTTTTACTTATTGTTTCAGTGAGAAACAAATAAACGGAAAATAAGTTTTCATCTGAGTTGAATTTTTATTGAATTGGCAGGTAAATACATATTTTTACCAAAGTAAATTTATTTGCAGACTTGATAAATATTTTGTGCACTTTCCAATAAATTTAAATAAAACTACGGTCCTTAAAAATATATCTAAATCATCTTCTCTCTCGTTCATTTTAATAACTGAAACTGAAAACAATGCATATAATTGAAAGCAAATAAACACTGTCTGTATTTTGAGTACATTATCAGAGTGCTCTTAATTTAAGTGGATTTTCGTGGTGGAATAACATTTTGTTCGCTTTGCTAATGAAGACAATTAACATTCTAAAATATGCAGACAACACTTGCGAGTAACTTAGCCGCAGGCAATTCATTTCCTTCATTATCGCATTTTACCTGTCTACCTGACATGTCCGAAACAAACGACAAAAGTTGACTGGAAAACTTCCGTTTTTAGGCCAGCTTTAAGGCAAGAAGACGAAGGCGAAGGAGAACTGCAAATGGCATTAATAGTCCGAATACGTGCGACGTAAGTGTAAACATAAGGAGTCAGAAAAACAAAAGGAAAAAGGGAAAAACAAAATAAAATCTCCCACGCCTCTTTTTGTTTTTTGACTGGCGGCAACTGAAAGTCGAGTGTTGTTCCGTATTCCACACTGACCGCTTGATTAACATTTCCTCAAGAACATTTCTCCATCTCCCCGATGCGAGTTTGGCCATATTAATATGCTTGCCCGTCTGTGGGCAATATGTCAACGAATTCCTAAGCGGAACACGTACTCGAAACACTCGAAATTCGTGGAATGCTGGAATACGAGTACCCACAAAGGATCCACACGGACTTGGTATCGTGTTTAGTTGGACCAAAGTCCAAAACTTTTAATGCGTTCAGTTTTTTATTTGCTTTTGTTGGCTTTTTGAAAAGGTGAAGAGTTAATGCGACTGCGTTGTTGCTAAACTGGGAGTCGTGAGTTCTCCAAATGTATTCCCCAAATCCCAGAGAGCACAGAAAAGATGAAATCACTTTCACAAAGTGCTCTGCGCCAGGACAACGACAACGACAACGACAATCTGTTAGCCTCCCCTCGATTCCCCTGAACCGCACCTGCATTCAACGCTTATCCCTCGAGTATTTGCATAGAGAGGGGCAAGTTTATCTAGCCGGCGACACGACTAACCAATTTTCAGCAAATTTAATGCACAAAGGCAGTGCACAGATTTCCAGACAGTCACTGCCTTTGTCTTTAATATGTTTTATAATTGAATTCAATGCAAAAACTCATGTCCCTTGATTACACTAGTCAACAAGACAGGATAGCAATTTAAGTTACTATTATTTTTTATCAAATTTAATAGCTAAATTCATATTTAAATTTAATAGCATTTTAAACTAAAAAACAAATTTGAATTGTTAATTAATATTTGAAAATGTATTAGCATTTTAAATTAAAATTAATTCTTTTCAAAATTTATGTCCCTTGATTACACTATTCAACAAGACACAAGACAAGAATTAAAATTAACTTTAAATTCTACAAAATTAATTATGATAAATCATTATTTAAAATTTTAAGTACAGTCGAACTTCCCTAACTCGAACTTCCCTAACTCGAAGTCTCTCTAACTCGAACAAAATCGAGTGGCAATACTAGGCAAATTTCATACAATTCTACTTCCCTAACTCGAGTCCTTCCCTAACTCGAACTTTTTTCGTGGATAATGGTGATTCGAGTTAGGGAAGTTCGACTGTAATTTAAAATAAATTGAGTTCATGTCCCTTGATTACACTAGCCAACAAGATAAGGCGACAACTTAAAATAACCATTATATTTTGCATTTTAAATATTTCAAATTAATATTGAAATTTATAATTACTTTAAAATAAATTGAGTTCATGTTCCTTGAGTACACTAGCCAACAATATAAGGCGACATCTTAAGTTAACATTATATTTTACAAATTTAAATATTTCAAATTAATGTTTACAATTATTAGCAATTGCAGACTTGCGTTTTATTTGTTTGCTGCACAGTGTTGGCGTTTCATATGCCAGCTCAGTTCGTCATCTCTCGCCCGTCATCAGATTTTTTCCCCCGATTTCCCACTTTGGGTTACAGTTGTCTGTCTGTTTGTCTGTCTGTCTGGCTGCCATAGAGCTGCATCCTTTGTGGCGCCGATTCGGTATCTGAATGGATTTTGGCTTCGGCATTCACATTCACAGTCACATAAGTATTCACATATTCACATCTGTATTCGCATGTACTCATGTGCACATATCAGTTGTCTGGCAGCCGTCTGCGGCCTTGAATAGTCCCAAAGTCAAAGCCACAACTTAATCGCTCTTTGGGGAGCTACAAAAGCAACAGCAACAGGCACAACAACAACAACAACATCGGCAACAACAGCTACATTATCAGCAGCAACATTACAACAATAAGGAACCCGACAAATATGAAATAATTTCATTTGTTATTACCGCCAGCACTTGTAGCTTGTTAAATTAAATTTCTGAGAAGGACTGATAATTAAATAACGAATATTAAATGCTCTTTTCGTATAACACATAACAATAAAAGCCTGCAATAGAATAGTCATAAATAAGATAAGTATATATTACTACAGAGTAAATATAACCCTGACTTTTTTATTAATCTCCATTACTTGGAATTTAAGTCAATTTCTCAAAATTTTTATTGAAAAAATTGAAGCATGAATACGCTCTCAAATATGATGCCAGACTCGATAGTGAACCTTGTAATATTAGTTTAGTGAATATAAAATTTGCACACTTAGTTATCGAAATACTATTGATAAAAAAAACATGTACTAGTTCGGGTTACGAATACTCCAAAAAATTAAGACCCTTAACCAGATAAAAGTCTAGTGTCGAAAACATTTCCATGCCCGTCAACAAGAAACAAATAAATATTTGAAATATGACATTTACTACTTATTTACACTGAGGAGTGTAACAGAAAAATCATTTGTTTATGTTTTATGTTACTGTTTTATTTCAAAATAATTGCAAATAATTTGTATTAATTTTATACAAATTTGAATAGCTTACAGAATTGCTGCTGAGTCACCTTAATCACTTTTGTTTCACTTGACCGAACACTTTAAGCTCGACAAACTGACGAGACTTGGTGAAAAATGTTATGTCTAACATAAAAGCAGCGTCCGGTGTATAACTTGGCAACAAGTTAGTATCGATTATTAAGCCATTAACATTGTAATCTTTATGCTATAAAAATAAATGAAAGAATTAAATACTCGGATTTGTTAACCAATTCAAGCTCAAATACCTTGTTGAAGGGACAGCTCAGTGGGAAATTTGAAAAGCGTCGCAATTGAATGAAAATCATTTGTAGCCAGTGTTGTTGGTGCACCATGTGCAATGCCTTGCAGTAGTCCATCTCTAATTTAGAGTGGGTAAGCATAATATTGCCAGGTTTAAGTTTAACCTGTAGAGTGAGCATTCCATTCGTTTGAACTATATCCTCCTCAAATTTGAACCACACGAAGAGAGAACTTATATTTTGAACCGTCCGACTTAAATGACAGCTTATCTGGATAAGCTCAGGCCATTGATTTGTACACTCTATTTTGGTGAAATAGGCTAGCAGTTTTGGCTGTCAGAAGAAATAAGAATAATATTAGTGGTAATATTGTTTTTATGTAAATCAAAACTAGCAATGAGCAATAACCAATAACACAATCAAACTATTCGAAAACGAATTTAAATTTACTACTATAAAAAATCAACTGACCCTTGCTCCGTGTGAGAACAGTCCCAAGCCAAGAACCAGAGCTGTTGTGAAAGCGATCAAATTGCTGCCGTTCATGTCAAGTGTCTAAAGTGAACTTTGCTATGGATTGAGATGCATTAACTAAACTTGCGCCAATTACCTGTTTGTAGCTTTTAATAATTGCAATTATTAAACGATTTCTGATGCTTTGGAAATTATACATTTTTGGACAAATTAACTCAAAAATATCAAATTAGCAATTTTTGGAAAAAGTCGTAGAGCAAAAGTTTCTAGATTTATGATCGGGAATAAGTCCGCATTAACATATTTAAGCTATTGATACAAACAAACAGACGGACAGAAAAATTGACTTTTCATCTAATTTTTGGAAGGCCACTAAAAATCACAAATTTAATTATCTTATGAACCAGCTTCCGGATGACTTATATATGTATATTGTATATATTTCTAGTCGGCTTTCGTCACTAGCGCTGACTGCCGGCCGCAGTCATTTAGTCAACCAAATATTATTTAACATTAAAAAATAAAAAAATATTTTAGCAATTAAAAGCCTTCCAAATTATTATTAAAATAAGCTGCTGTTTTGGAAATTTATACATATACATATAGAACAATTTATATTGATATCTAATGTATGACAGCTACAGCTGGCAATAGAGCTCATTGAACTCGGCGATTGGAGGAAGTGAACATTTAGAAATGTGGTTGCATTATGGGAACAAAGTCGGGTTGATATTTCAGTGGTCACAAACTATAGTAAAACAAAGAGCCGCCAAGTGGCATAGCTAATGCCGTGTCATGGGGTTTTTGTTTCGGGCGCAAGAGCGTAACGTTTGAACTGGGCCTGGGCCGCCGAGGGGGGATGAGGGAGTGTACGGGATTGTGCCTCGGGTAATAGAGCGATTTTTGGTGTCGCCTGCGCCCCGGGGGCAACATCAGGCATCAGTTTGGGGCACGCGCACGCTCTGGCACTTCCTTGCGCCTGCCTGGCCACAGGAGTGGAACAAATGGGCGCAGGACGTGAGTGTGGATTGGGATTGGGAATGGGATGGATGAGTAGCTACGAGAGTACACGAAACCTGACTCAGCTGCCTGCTTTGCATAGGATGACGATGATGATGGCGACTTTAAATCGTCGTCTTCAGCGTCGGCGGCATTTTCAATTTCATGGTTAATTGTGTTGCACGCGGCATTTGCCACTCGAGTCCGAGTCCGAGAGTGAGTGCCACATGAGTGGCGAGACGTGGCTGTGCTCGGGCTCCTTGAATGCCGCATTAAGTTTCATAATTAGCACACCAAATGATTGCCATCCCACTGGCGGCATATGCAAATTGTCTTTCTTGCAAATAAGCAACATATGGAGAGTATCGTATGCTATAGATTGTTTTTGGGGGCATGCAGCAAGCGGCAGCAAGTGCATTCTGTCTGACAAACTGCCAGTTGCCAGTTGCCAGTCGCAAGTTGTATGGCAGCTGCAGCTCCGGGTTCACTTTTATCTTTGACATTTACTAATGACAAATTTATTCACGCTGTCACTTAGTCGACTTGTCCTCTGTCTCTTGTCCTCTGTCTCTTGTCCTCTGTCTCTTGTTCTCTGTCTCTTGTTCTCTGTCTCTCTTGTCTCCTGTCTCCGGTCACTGTCACGTTTTTTCTTTCCATTGTTTTTTCTAGCGGAAAAACAGTTCAAGCTGCAAAATGTCCTGAACCAGAGTCAACATTGAACAGCGCAATGCTCCATTGATCGTCCTTCAAGTCAAGATTTGTTTGCACCACTTTAATTAGAACATTTTCTCAATTCCCTTGAAGTGCTGCCCCTTCCCTTTCCTTTTATTTTCATTTTCACTTTGATCTTTTCATATGCCATAGCTGATTGATTGATTTACCCAACAGTCTCAGAGTCTTTTAAGATTGCCCAAGTAATTAATCAACTACTGGTGCAAGTACATAAATAAATGACATTTATGGCATCATCAACAGGGAGATCAAAATCAAAGGAAGGGTCATCGAAATACTACGTAAAGTCTAAAAAAGACTCTAAAATTCAAGCTTTAAAATAATAGATAATGTGAAATGGGAAGTTGGAAGTTGGAAGTTGGAAAATTTAAATAAATTAATACAAAAAAATAAAAGGTTTACACAAATATATGTAAACTTTTGAAAAATATCAAAAGTAAACGATACTTTTTATTTTTAGGAAGTAGAACTGAAACTGTAGGAACTTGAAAATTTCCTTATTTATTTTATAAACTATGGAACTCCCTTAAAATTTCATAAAAATCATTTAAATACTTTTAAATTAATTATTCTTACATATATAATTTTTTTAGATTCTGTCTTTATATTTAACTCAGAATATCATAAGAATCATTAAAATACATTTATGCTTAACAATAGAATAATTTACTTATTCATATTAGTAGTAATAGTTTTTTTAGATTCTGTTTTTTTATTCAACCAATATTTAAGTGTAAAACTCCCCACAGCTTGAAAGATTTTACAGGGCATAGTCAATACACATTTATTTGTATATTACGCGAACTCTGACAATTTCGGTGGTCGTGTTTATCTCTTCTGAAAATATCAACAACTCGACGATCATTAAAGCTCACACACAGTCGCTGTCTGATTCACAGTCGTCTCAGAGGGAGAGGAGGAGGAGCCGGAGGAGATGGAGAGGAGAGAGGCAGGAGGTGGGATCGGGTTAACGAAAGCGAAACGATCTTGATGGGCAGCCAGTGGCGCTGGAGCCTGGCCAATTTGGGAAACGCTCGCCGTTTTAATGCGCTCGAGACACGCACATTTGCCGAGCTGATATCAAAAGGGGCCAGAGTAATTTTGCGAATGAATCGATTCGAATGCGAGTAATGAATGCATAACGCAATAAATTTGTAAAATTTAAACAATGCAAAGCGAACAAATTATTGCCGCTTGAATGGATCGCTTGGACCTGATGCTCAGTTCCTTCTCGGTTCTCATGTATTTCGCATTTGGCCTGGGCACGCCCCGAGCTAATCACAAAAACACAAAAAAAAATGACTGAAAAAAATATATATGTTTACGAAGGAATATTTTCAAAAGGGTTGCACAATGAAGCCAATAAACTATGCCTGCAAGTGCTTCCGCGCAATTTCATTCATTCCCCATTCCAATTCCCATTCCCGATTCCCCATGGAATGAGACGCGATCTACGAACGTTTCAACAACATTTCAATAAACAATGCCACATCAAGGCAACAAGCTGGCGCCGAGCGGATTTTAGGTATTTCCCATTTGCTTTGAGAGCGGCTCTTTGATTCGTCTAGCTGCCGACTTAATTGGCCAGCGTTCAGCGACGTTCCAAGTGGCCCAATCTATTCCCCAGGGAGTGACTTTGGGATAGCGGATGAACCCAAAGTGGAATGTTTGCCCACTCCATATGCAAATTAATTGCTTCAAATTGGAAGATTCATGTCAGGTTTGATTTGATTTGAAATACTTGTGGAGATTGAAGTCTTTTATAGTCGCAAACTGTCAAAAATCAATCAAAATGAATGCAATGTCTATTTTAAATTGAATCGATCATGATGTTGAGACTGCAATACTAAGAGATATCCTGTGGTCTAGTTATATAAACAGCTTAGAATATTTTCACACTCAAACATATCCAATGTCAGGGTCACACTTAGAAAAGAAGTTAAGAGAAACCCAGAAAAAGGAATTTTTAGGATTAAAAGAAAACATTACATATGTTCATATGTATATTCAAGAAATAAGAAAGCCCAAATTAAAAAGAACCAAAGCTTAATATTATTATTATTACTAAGCACAATTTTTTAAAAAATCTCTTTTATAATTTTTTTAAAACTCCATAAAAAACACTTCTTGTAAGAAACGGAGGAAAAGGGGTTAAAAAGAGCACTTCTTGTATGAAAAGGAGGAAAAAAGGGTTAAAATAGTTATTTTTTTCAGTTCAAAAAATTAAAAATAATCAATTTTTTTTTTGCAGTCACTATTAGAATTGTTTAAAAGCTTTGTTTGCATCAAAACATTTTTTTTTTTAAATACAGGAAAAAAGTTTCAAAATATTCTTTTACAAAAATTGAAAATATTCAATTGGTTCTTAATGGGTTAAGAAACGTTTTATATCATTCAAACGAAATTGAAATGACCTTTCCATTGATGCCAAAATGTACATGTAGGTTCAAATTACAAGAAGATTTAACTTTAAATGTTCTCAAAATAAATATGCCGTCTAGTGTAATTTAATTTTGAAAAAATAATTTGAAAAAATAAGAAGAAAAGAAATCTTAAAAGATTTTAATAATCTTTACAATTACAAGTAGACAGCTCTAAGAATGCACTACGCTCACCGTCAGCTGCCTCTCACCTCAACTTGGACTCAATTTTAATGGCTTTGGACTGACGCCCTTGGCCTAGGCCCTTAAATGCCAAAGCACCGCAAACATCTTTTGTGTACAACATATTTCTTTTTGTTTTTTTAATCAAGGTAAAGTAAATAGAAACACCTTCGTTTTCAGCTGGAGCAGATTGTTAAACGGACAGCGTGTCATTAAAAGGCGCAAATATTTGCATAATGTCTAAGCATTTGTAAGAATTTGTAAGAATCTGCCATTAAAGGTTGTCGTTAGAGGCTCTGCAGGTGTCTTGAGTTGCCTGTCGAAGCTGGTCGTAAGCCTGAAAAACTGCGCAAATGTTTTGAATGAGGGACAGTTGGGCTTGTAGTAATCATGGTAATTCGAGTCCAGAATGTGTGACAGTTGTTGGGCTAATCCCCGCACAAATGTCATGAATTGTGCCCTGTCGAGGTGTCAGCAAGCCAAATGTAATAATTTTAATGATTTTTCATAAATGTAAAGTCTCAAAAGGGGGATGGTTGGGGTTGCCATTGGAATTGGAATTGGGATTTGGGATCGGCACGCGTTCTATAGTATGTTGCACTTAAGGGTAGCTGAGCTGTTGTGACATCGCCCTCATCCGGCTGCACCCTTTTCGGCCTATTAAACATGGAGACTACACACCACTGCGTCCATTGTTGTACGCACTGTTGTTGTTGTTATAATTGCGCATATTTTAAAATACAAATTAGCAACGCTGTAGCTGAATTTCAATAGCGTTTTAAATGCCCGCAGGCTCTTGTTGTATCCGTTGTCGTATTCTCTCCATTTGCTGGGAGTGTGTTAAGTTCTCTGACTTTTAACGGCAAAGAGGCATGAGAGGGTTGCCTTGAACTTGCCACACACACCATAAACGAGTACTCGCACTCATATTCATTGCCAGCTCAGACAGCCATGCATCACGGGCGTCATGCGTTCAGTCTGTGGCATTCACATTGGCATTTCATATACGAGTGAACGAGTACGAGTACTCGTAAAAAACCCATGAAGCCTGCAGCAGTCATCACAACAACAGCGCCAAGTTGAGTAGTTTGTCAAGCGAGCTGGAACTGTTTGCTCGTACCCTGTACTCTGGTCAAAAAGACAGAGCTTCTTAATTTGATTGTGTATAATGTAAGAAAGAAAGAAATGAAAATAGTAGAAACTAAATTAATTGCGAAAACCATAGTTATTTATTTAGATTTCATTTTCTTTAAGCTATATCATTTAATTACTTCGCAGAAATTAGTTTAGTACTTAGGCTATATTTTTGTTACCTTTGTACACTAGTTATCTATAATAAAAAAGAATCATTTATTAAAATAAGATAGTAGATGATTCAGAAGTGAAATTAAATGCGAAAATAAAAGCGTACATATTAAGATTCCATTTTCTTAAAGATTTATGACATTAGTTTATGTTGCACAAATTTGTTACAGTTTATTATTAATCTTTTGAAAACTAGTTATGTATATTAAGTAAGAAAAAATTATTGAACTATAATTTAATTTGAAATTGGAAAAAGGTTGAGTTAAAATAATAGAAGGAATGAAAAGGGACAAGAAATAAAAGGTAAAAAAATAAATGAAGTTCATTTTCATAAGAAGAAAGCAGAAGTTCAGGTCAAGCTAACGAAAGAAACAAAGTTACATTCTACTGAGCATCTTACAGTCGTGTCGAATTCAATATGATACCGAATTTTCATACCTGTGCATAAATAGCAAACACTTTTCGGATTTGCAGTTTCAAACAGCTAAATCCCGAGCTGATGCTGAAGCTGGAACTGAAGTTGAAGCTGCCTCGGCGCTACATTTATCACTGCCAATTCGGGCAGACGTCGTCGTGACATCGCTGGCACCTCTCGGGGGCGGAGACGAGGGGATACGAGGGGATACGAGCACGGGATCGGGTTGGAACAAAGCACCAGAGTGTAAATGGAATTCTGGGAAATGAAATTGCAAAAGGCAAAAAGCAAAGAAAGAAGGAATGAATACAAAAAATGGAAAATAGGAAATGTTGTTAGCTGAAATGCAGCCACATGATTGTTGGATTGTTTGTTGGTTTGTTGGGTTCTTGTTTTTGAGTTATTGGTTTAGAATTGATGCGGTGCTGTTGCGAAGAAGTTATCAACGGAACAGAGCTCAAAACGCTTAGAGATTTCACTTAAAGCTTTAGACAAATGTTTTCTATAGCTTTGTCAGCCACATGTGACAAATGGTTTGGCAAAAGTGCAGACGATGTTCGGATTTGCATTGAAATACTCTTGAGCCGTGGGGTATTCATGACTTTATTGAGCAGGTTGAATGGAAGAATATTCTTTGTTAATCGCTAGCTATAAGTCAAAGTACCAAAAAAGTGCATGTAAACTTGATATGAGTTTCACTTTTACTTATTTATTTAACGTTGTGAAAATATAAATTACGAAATTAAAATGAATAGTTTAAATAATTTATAAATTAGATTTAAAACAAAAAGAATTAAAATAAATAGTAATAAGTCTTGTCTACCTAAGCTCAGGAGCATTGAGAAGTAACGAGTATTAAAATTAAAATCATGAAATATAATAAAGATATAATAATTACAAACATTTATAAATAATTTTAGTTTAAAACAAAGGAATAAAAAGGTAAAAAGTACCACAAGTAACAAGTATTTAAAATTAACGAGTAATATTAATAAAATAAGTAAAGCAAACTATTAGACGACAACTTAAAATAGCAGTAGACGAAGTTTAAGTATTAAGAAATCATTAAAGTTACTCATAAAGCTAAAATGCATTCCAAGATCCTACAATGCAACGAGTATTGAAAAGTAACGAGTAACTAGCGTTAAGACCATATCTAAAAGAATAGTAGACTATCAAGGAATGGGTTTTATAAATAGCGAGTTAATAAATTGAAAGTATATAATAGCAATTAATGTTGCAAGTGAAAAGGTTAGAGTATTCACACGTCGACCTGAGTTTAATTTGTTGAATTAACTTCTCGCTGATTTTTTGCCACTGCGAAATTTGTCATAGCCACATTTTGGCAACGTTGAACACATGTAACTACCTTCAACAATGAAACAACTTGCTGCACTTGTTACATGCTCCAAAGTTGTGAATTGAAATTTAACAATCGCAGCAAAAAAGTTATGAATGTAAGACTAGGACTTACCCTGTAATTCAATGCATTCACATTAATTCGGAGCATTCTTTCTATTATATAAAGTGTACTTATTTAATGAATATTTATATGATATTCAGGATCAAAATATACCCTATAAATTCTACTTATTGAGACTTAATAAACCTAGTAGTAAACTTGTTGTAGGAAAGTTATGGCTCAACAGCTCTCCAGTAGGACTAATTCATAAGTTTAGTGAAGTGTTTGTCATGCCCGTTTCTAAAATTGTCATATGTACAGGGTATCTGCAGTTACATTTGCTAGCTTGTAGATCGCTGGGACAGTTTAAAGCTGCAGCTATTATGTACACCGAACAAAAGCCCTGTCCCCTTGTCATGCTTTGTCATAAACTTTGCCAGCCACATTCACCATTCAGCATTCAACACTCACATGCCCCATGCCCCATGCCGCACTCCGCATGCCACATCGAATCCAAGTGTGCCCCGTGTGTGCACTTCAGCCGCTGATAACTTATCTCCGACTGGGGCGATGTCTGTTACAAATGTTGCAATATTTATGCGCCATACACGGGCACAGGAAGTTCGTATTATGATTTGCACATTATGCAAATTGCCCTATCGTAAATACTTTTTCCTGTTCCCACTCCCCCTTTGTTCCCCATTTCAATACACAAGAAAACAGAAACAACAACAACAACAACAATAAGAAGAACATGTAAAAGCGCCGCGACGTGTGCTCATGATAAATGTGATAAGCAATATTTGGCAACAATGCGAGCCACATTATTTATATGGCCAACTCTGTAAATTTATGCGCTAATAAATGCGACTTGTTTAGCTTTTTGTCACAGCCAAGGAAACAATACGACCGAGTGGCAATTGAAAGAGGGACTGACAGAAAAAAACACAGATAGAATCAAAATCAGATCTAGAATCTGTATGAGGTCAAAATATCGAGATCTAGACTATTTGTATATTGACAGAAAGACTGTTAGCATTAGATCTTAACGGCTGTTGATTTTAATTTTGAATATATAGTCAAAATTTGTTACTTCTCAGACTTCAAAGAGGTTTTATATTACTTTTTTTTGTGCGTTCCTTTTAACAAATTGCGAAATCTCACAGTTTTTTTTTTTTTAATTTACAAGAATTTAATTTATTTATGTTTGTTTCTTGTCTGTTCTTAATTTATTTATGCAAAAAATTTCAGAGAAAATCTTAACAGTTTGTACTGCCAACCAGTTTGAGGATTGAAGCTTTAAGACTGCAACCAGTAAATTATAAGCAAAAATAAACTAGAAATCAGTAGATCTTGGGATACAATATGGGGGGGAAGTTGAAGGAATGCAACTGGTCATAGCAATCACAACCAGAATTCAAACTCCAAACAAGTATCTTCACTTTTCCTGCAATGAATAAATATTCTAAATGAATGTGATTGACTAACAGATGCCCTGTATCCACATGTCATATCCAGTTGACAGTATATGCACTCCAATAAGTAGTAATTAAAGAATTCACGAAATCTTTGTTTTGTTTCTCGATCAGAGTATAGTAGGTAATCTAATTAAATACTTTTATATTATATTATAGTTCGTGATACTTTATATTACAATGTTGAAGGGTCATTGCAATAATACTACAGTTTTCAAAAACTACATTAAACTCTCTCCTAACGAGGTATATAAGGCAGACACTTTCCAAATAGTTCCACAGTTCAGCTAAAGACTTCACGAGGATGCGTCGTTTACTAGTGATACAAATGGCCCTATTGGTGAGTATTCAAGTTGAAAGTGTTGGGAAATATATTTAACTGATTCTCCTCAAATTAAAGAGCCTTGTGAGTGCCATACCACAGGAGGATCTTTCGCTTCTTAAGCAGGTGGAAGTGCTAAGTGAGAGAACGTACAATTTAATAATGGAGAGCAAACTTGAGTTCTACACATATACAGCTAAATTAGTTGTTGATTGTAAGGCTGCGAACGATACAGAATTGGAGAGGTGGCAACACTGGCTCGATCTGTCTGATGCCGAAAGAGTTAATATAACAGAGAAGGCGATCAACAAATATATAGACATACTTGGAAGAGATCGTTTTAAGCCTTATGATCCCTACATTCCCAGCAAGGAGCTGCAAGAGAATCTCAATAGATGCACAAAGGATGCTTTCGAGGATGAACATTCAAACTATCTACAGAGTAAATACAACATTTTAAAATCCTTTGAGAACGAGGCAAGTCCCATATTTCAGGAGGTGAGCAATGCAACAAGACAGTCCGATAAAGTTATTTTCGAGTTTTTCGATCACTTTGTGAAAAAGGTAGACGAAACAATCTTCATGTTTATTCGCTCAAAGATTATAAAATACGAGGATAGAGCTCTCTTAATTGAAGTTAAGATCTTGGCCGAGGAGACAAAAGTCCAAATGGATCGAATCTATATGAAGAACCAAATTATTAAAATGGAAACAATTATATCTTGTAATATACTCAATCAAAAAGAATTGGAGAGCTTGAAGATTGTGCTCGATTTATTTAAGAAATCGCATGAGACCATAACTCACAATCAATTTTTAGAAATGTCCTTAAGGGTTGCTGCATATTTGCCGCCGTTTGAAGAAAGGGAGACATTTTTAGACGATTTAAACAACTGTTCTCCCGGTTTTATGGCAAAATTAAATGCTAAGACAGATACAGAATGTAATGAAACAATTGACGATTTTGTAAAAAATGCCAGTCCCAAGATGCATCAAGTAAGCGAAGCTACAAAGCAATTGGAACATCGAATCTTCAGTGTTTTTGGAGCCATTGCAGATCCCAATCTTAAGTTTGAAGTGCGTCATAAAAAATTTAATGTCTTATCGATATTCTTAGGGTGTTATTAAACTTAAAATTGACTTTCGCTTCCTAATCATTTAATAAAAAAACGGTTGGTTCTTTGCCCAATAATCAAAAATAATTAGAAATAATCAGAAATATTTATTTTGATTTTATTCTGATTGTTTTTGAATAATTGTACTAATTTTAGACTATTTTTAAATTTTTTTTAATCGTCATCATTAAATAATTGGCCAAAATCGAAAATAATTGTAATTTAACCATTAGTTCGACTTTTAAACAAAAAAAAATCGAATTACTAATGATTGGGATTACTAATCATTATTTAACAGGTATAATTTTGGCTTAATAATAATTTAAATTAAAAACAGACTGTCAGACAACTATTAAAATCGCAAGTAGAGTTCAATTAATGTGAATGCATACGAGAAGCATTAGAGACTCGGCTTTAATAAGTTATTCTGTTTAAGTTTGAAGAGTTGTTGATAAGTGCACGTTGAAGAAAGAAACCATTGCAAAGCACTTAAGCAGCACTTGGCTCAAAGGTGCGACAAGGCCAACGTGGAATGGATGAGCTGAAGGCATCCAATTAGACCAAGAATGGCGTAACGTGTAAATCCTGTCGTTGACTTGCAGCGAAATGCATTAAAAATATGCACAGTCAAACTACAGTAGTAGAAAGAGAGGGAAGCGATGAAACAGAGTAAAAGAGAGAGAGAGAGAGAGAGAGAGAGCGAGAGAATCAAGTCACTAAATGCATCACGTATTGGATTTTGACATAAACGCTTGTCCTCGTTAGCGCCGCATCGTGTTGCATGGCCAAAAGGTGGCACTTGGATTTGGTTTTGGGTTTCGGTTGGGTTTGAGTTTTGGATCTCGTTGCAGCTGCAACTGCCCGCGGCGTCAGTCGAAAACTTTTATAGCCTTGCAAGTGGAAGAGCAAGAGACGGAGGCAACTTTGAGAGTTGTAGGCTGCTGGCAGCATTGATAAATTGCCATCGTTGTCGTTGTCGTCGTCGTTGTTGTTGCTGTCGTTGTTGGCTTTAAGCTGGCTCAGATTTTATGCAAAAATTCAACATACAAAAGTGGAATCTTTAGATGGCTGAAAGAACGACACTTAGCTGCAGTTGCAGATCCCTTGAGTGTTGACTGACGGCGTTGAAATAATGTGGCCAATAAATGTCACAGCCACTGCAATCCCTCCTCCTCCTCTCTCTCTCTCCCACTCTCTCTTCACTCATTTTCTGCCCCTGCTGTTTGCTTCTTTCATGTCTTTCTTTGGCACTGCAAATTGTGTATTTAAATGGCAGTTAAAGTGGCAACACGTTTCACATTCGTTTGAAGTTGTCGATGATGAGTGATCACATGCAGTGCACAGCTCCTGCTCCTGCTCCCGCTCCTGCTCCTGTTAATATCCCTGCCCCATGCCCCTTTCCCTTTCCCTGTTGCAAGCGTTCCATGAATGAATTTATAAATATTTCATGCCCTGCGCAGCGTAGCGGAAGTCACTCCAAGTCCGAGTGTTTACAATGAATCATATTTTTATGAGCAGCCTCCTCCTGTCTTTTCCCCCCTTTCCCTTCCCTCCTTCACCAACGCCTTCTCCAACTCCCACTCGTTTTTTGCTCTTTCCTGCTGGCATGCAGTTCTTAAAGCTGGCAGCCTAAAACAAAGGCATATTTGCTGAACTTGCATAAACAATTCATATCTTTAGAGCAGTCTGCCTTTTTTTATACCCTGAAGTAATTGCTGAAGTAATGGGGTATTATAAAACAGTTTAATATATTTATATTCACCAGCAAAGGATATTTAATTTTAGCATTCATTTCTAGTATAATTGTCAAATTTTACATTCGAATTTTTTATTTGTTCTCAACGTATTGTTAGACATATTCACATTCCAGCTGCTTCCAGGGTATTTACTAGCTCATCACTTAACCTAAATGCATTCTTACTTGTTCTCGTCGTATTTCTGGACATATTCATATTCATTTGCATTCAATGCAGGCAACTCAAGTGACAATTGTGAGTGCCATCGCCGTCTCTTGAAACTTCTCCTCCTCTCGAGCATTTGCATATCACTTGGCGGACTATGAGTACACTCACTCGTACTCGCACTCACATATCTTTAAAATGGCAAATCAAATGTTGCCAATTTGTGACAGACAACATCATCATCAATTTGCATATCTCAGCTGTTAACATCAGCAATTGTAATTTCCCTGACTCAATATACTCAAGTAGGACATAAATCAATTTCAATTTCAATTACTTAACTTCAAGTCTCGTTGATCAAATTAACTAATCTATAGGAAATCGATAGGTATGAGTTATTCAAAAAATGAATACTTGTCCTTTGAGGCTATCTCGAGAACTATAAAACAATGAGCAGTACTTTTTATTATAAACTTATTTTGCAAAAAGAAATATGAATGCATTTTCTTCATAAGAATAAGTCGAACAGGAACAGTTTACATTTAAATATTTTAAGTATTATTTGTAATTCTTTTGGCTGACATTTTTATGCAGTCAATACTGTATTTTCTAGTGCTATTATTTTACCATATTATTGGAAATTCCTTTAAGCTATTTTTAGAAAGAATTTCAACCACAAACTCCAGCTCAAATAGTCTTAGCCGACATTAACAAAATCCCCTGCCAAAAATAAATACAATACAATTTAATCTATTAATTTATTTTCTTCTTTTTTTTTGTGTTTTTAGGTATTTTATCAACAATTCCATTCGTTGACAAAATTAATGATTGCCGCAAAAAACTTTGGCAAACTGAGCCTAAGATATTTCGAAACTTTTGGATTACTTTGAGAGTAGCAAACAATTGTTGTTGTTGTTGTTGTTGTTGTTGTTGCAATACATCTATCATAGAGCTCTTAAGTATTTCTCACAATTTATTTACGTCACCTGCCACTTGCCACTTGCTACTTGCCACTTGCCACTTTGGCATTTTGCATATCTCTCCATTAGTTCGAAATGCGTATTTGTTGTTCTCATTACCTTTTTTCAAACTTTTGTTGTTGCAGTTGGTTTGCCATGTTGTTGCCAAGTTTTTGCTCATTTTTCTTCCTTTTTTTGTGTGGTATTTATTTAGGACTAGGTGTGACAGACAGTCAGTGGAGGAGGGGGTGAGGGGTGCCAATTTGACACTCTTAAGGATTTTTTGCGAGTTTGACATGCGTAACGCCATTAAATTTATCAATTGCTCAACGCACCCTTAACTGTCAACGGTGTTATCGTTAACGTTGTTGTTCTTTTGCTTCTTTTCCTTCTCTTTGCTGTACTTTTTATTTGACATTATAAAAATTTACAACTTTTTTCAATCAACGCTCAATTCGCTCAACGACAACGACGCGTGGCTGCTGCGGTTGATTTCGATTATTCACAGCATCAGACTCTGTTTTTTATCCCGAACTCTGCATAGTGGCAATTTATCATTAAACGGTGAAATGTTGCTCAAAGTGTGACTTGAGCAACAGTTTGAAATTGTAAGGAGTGCGGGAAGTGAAACTGGCGAAAGGTAACTTGGAAGGGATTCTTGAGTGCTTCGATAGCTGTTGAATAAAAAATTCTGCTGCTTGAAATCAACTTGGTATAATTGTTTTTACGGTCACCTTAAAGGAGACCAGCTTTATGATTGCTTCTCATGAAGAAAAAGAATTTGTTAATAATATAAATTTAACAAATAAACTTTTCTTTGAAATCGTAAAGTATATTTGCATATGTTTATGCATGTATTTTCTTTAATTTTCCTAAAAATTTCAGATTTATTGTGGCCAGCATAAATTGTATTGTCATTTCAGACATATAAGTTTACTGCCTTATTTATGAATACAATAAAAATCGGAGTTTTGTAACAGAAATCGAAGCATGCTTTACGGTTATGATCAGGTGTGTCACAGGTGCGTTTAATACGAGGCAATAGCCAAGTGATAAGATTGAGATGAGTGCGTTTTGTGGGAGGTCCAGTTGCAGAGAAGATACTTAAATACTTTAAGAGGCGAAGTCACTTTATGACTGATTCTTTTGGCATCCATGTGGCAAGTGGCAAACTAACGGAACCGCAATCTGACAAGGAGTTTTCACTTTTATGGCCAGCATTTAACAGGCCATGACACGAACACGAACCCCGTCGGCGGTGGCGGCAAGTTTTTCATCATCAATTTGCTTTATGGCTCGCAATGGCGACGGTGCAGCCACTTGTCATAACAGCGGTGAGTTGCCAACCCGCCAGTTGCCAGTTCACGGTTTGCTTAAACGAAAAAAAATACAAGATACAAAACTGCAACAATCGTGTGGGGTCGGGGGAGGGGGACGGGTGTGCTGTACTAACAATCCCGTACCTAACCATTGTCATTGCCACTTTGCCAACATTTTCACACTCAAGCGACAATTTGTCTGCAAGTTGTTGCGCGCCATGGCAAGCGAGTAACGGGGCTGCTGCACAGTGGGCAACAGAACATTAGCCTAGCCGCGGCTTGTATGGATTTTTTTCAAGTTGGCGATATCAATGAGCGCCGGGCTGAAAAATATTCGTTTTCACCCCTAGAATACACCTGCAAAATTTGAGCCCGATCGGAGTTCATTTGATGGACCCAAAAACGGGTCAAAGGTCACCCCAAGCCATTTGTATGAAAAAAATCAGTTGTTGTATGGAAAACTTTTTTGTTTCTTAAGATATCTCTACGAAACTTACTACATTCTAATAATTTATTACTGTATACATTTTGGCAAAGTTTTATTAAAATCGGACTACCATATCCTATAGCTTCCATAGGAACAATCGGGTGAAAATCACCTTTAGTAAGAAAAACTTTTTTGTTTCTGGAGATATCTGAACCAAACTCACAGATTGTATGCTTAGGACTGTCTCCTGACCCAATTTGGTCGAAATCGGACTACCATATCCTATAGCTTCTATAGGAACAATCGGATGCAAATTCACCTTTAGTATGAACAACTGTTTTGTTTATTAAGATATCTCTACAAAACTTACAGATTGTATGTTTGGTACTGTCTTTTACATACTGACCAAATTTGGTCAAAGACGGATGACCATATCATATAGCTGCCATATGAACAATCTGTTGTTTTTTGAACACTATTTGATTAAGAGATCAACAGGTGCGTTTCTTGTTTGGATGCTAACAAATGACGTTCCTGCGCTTTTTAGCACTGGCGAAATCGAATTTTAAACGATTTTTACGGTTATAAAATGAACAGGGTATTAGCCTCGAACTTTGATACAACTTCCTCCAACACTGGTCTTGAACGAGGTGCCTGCATTGTGTATTGGATGATCTTCTCGGTCGAAATCTGATCTATCTTGGATGCCGTCATCACATTTATAAGATCGTACTCAAGGCTGTCTTTGAGAAAAAGTTTGGAAAAAGCAGTGGACCCGAAACTTAAATTTTTAACAGATTTCCGGATATATGGCCAAAGATAAATCAAACTGAGTTTCAACACGGTTTGGAAGATAAAAGTGTTGAAGCAAAGATTTCTCTAAATGATTGCGAAGATCTCAAAGGGTTTAGTCGAGCAAAGCTTAAGCTTCCACAGATTTCTAGCGACTACAATGAGCTTTTAGA
Organism: Drosophila recens; assembly: GCA_037043495.1. Lineage (NCBI taxonomy): Eukaryota > Metazoa > Arthropoda > Insecta > Diptera > Drosophilidae > Drosophila > Drosophila recens. Next base: position 86,747 of record JBAMBJ010001930.1, read on the forward strand.
ACTGACAGTGGTATTTCTTGGCGAAAATGTTGGTGCTTTTCGGACTTGTGGGGCGACATCTCATGCAAGATTTATGGCAAAGGCAATTCATGGCTTTAAAATCTTCCATTTCCAACATTCGAGACGAATCAATATTTGTAGTTAAGCTCTACATAAAGGCTTGGTTTTAATGTACCAATGCTATTGCATGTCCCAATCAGCACTTAAGATTTTTGCAAGCAGCTATCGAATTTTCAAATATCGATACAATCGTCTCTGAAACAATTGCTAATAATATGAAAAATCACTTGTGGTACTTAACACCTGATGTAGTGGGCTTAGCATTTTTTGACCCGTAAGTATCGATACAAGAAAAAATATATATGGTTAAAAGACTTAAAGCAATGGAACCTGCAGTGCCATTTAATAATTACAGACAAATTTCTGACGTCAAAATTATAATTATTATAAAATGCAGCCTATGTGATTTTGTGTCATACAAAACCAAAAATCTTTTGTCCAGTTTCGAGCTTCAAGCTGATTTCCTCGAGGTTGATCCTTCCGAATGGAATGATAATAAGAATTATCAAAGTGCTTCTAGGTTCTTCAAGAACCTTTGTGTAGTCAATGATGTTGCTGAGCGCGGAGTAAAGTTTATGAAAGATTACAACAGAATTTTAACACGCGATAAGTCAGAGGCACAGCTCATTTAACAAGTTGTTAAGCTCTATAAACAAAAACATCCGAGCCATATGAAGTCCGAATTAAGTTAAATTCTAAAATCATTTTCATTTTTATGAATCTCTGTGATTTACTCTATATGTCCTTATTTAAATAAGAGAAATAAATCTGAGCATTGAAAATATATTAAATAAAATAAAATTTGTTTTTTTTTTCTTAGTTTGTCTAAAAAATCTCTAAGAAATCTTGTACCAAGCTCATTTTCTACCCGATCGTTCCTATGGAAGCTATAGGATGTAGTAATCCGATATTGAACAAATTGGGTCGAAATGTATTTACCATAATAACATACAAAAATAGACACAAAAATGTGTGTCACACAACTAATTTTTCACCCGATTGTTGCTATAGAAGCTATAGGATATGGTAGTCCGATTTCGACCAAATTTGGTCAGATTTTAGGAGACAGTCCTAAGCATACAATCTGTGAGTTTGGTTCAGATATCTCCAGAAACAAAAAAGTTTTTCTTACTAAAGGTGATTTTCACCCGATTGTTTCTATGGAAGCTATAGGATATGGTAGTCCGATTTTAATAAAACTTTGCCAAAATGTATATAAGGTGCGTTTCATATTCATAAGACACTTTGAAATAGCAAATGTAAACTTCAACCAAAATTAAAGAAAGCATTTAAATAAATGGTTTCTTATAAATATATGATCTAATATTAATTGGCTATCTGTAAAGAACCGTGATTGGCGCCAGTTCTCATGCATTCAGAAGAACCGTTATCTTTTGCATGACATGCTATGTTTTCCTTAAATTTTTGCCGTTTCATAATGATAAGACAGTTGTTGAAAAATTGAGTTTAGTGAACTAAAATGTAATGAGTGCGATTTTGTTTAATGTTTTATTGATAATCTAATCCATTTTAACAAATATGCCGCGAGGTATAATATTGTAGAGTGAAGATTAGGAATAAATTTTGACCTCGAATGACCTTTACATATCATTATCTCTAATTTCGCGAAAAATTATAAGAATTCGATGCGTAGTCCGATCTTTTTTATAGAATTCAAGTAATTTCGTTAATTTAAAGATAACTGGTAACAAAACAATTGTGCTTTATACGTTAAGTCTCTGAAAGATTATTGGTAAAGGTCAAACTCACCCGTTTCTTGCTCCAATTTGGCCGCGTCTGTGGGCAAGAAAGCATAAAAAACCACGATTTTTTGCACCCTACAGCTGAGATTGGATACTAAGTTCTCGAAAATGTTGAAAGAACTACATCTTATGCCACGTCACAAGCAGGCGCGGCGTTAATTTGAGGAAGATCATCTTTCTACCCACAGGAACACATCAAGACATAAATCTGGTCCTTAAATTCCTCTGATTTACAATTTTTCTTTTCTAAATTATGTTTTCTGATGAAAAGATGAAGAATCTTGATGGTCCTGATGACTCGCTATTCTATTGGAGCGATTTTCAAAAGGATCCAATTTACTTTTCTAAACGAAATATGGGTGGCGGTTCCGTTATGGTGAACGGTGCTTTTACATCGAAAGCCATGTTGGATTTACGGTTTATATCATCTCGAATGAAGAGCAAGAAGTACATTCGTGCATTAGAAAGCAGTCTCCTTCCTTATATTGAAGCAAACAGTAGAGATCCTCTTGTTTTTCATCAAAACAACGCTCGCATTCATGTTAGCAGAGGAAAAAACGCTTATTAACTGATTGCTCAATCCAAACAGTAAACTGCCTGGCATGTTCCCCGGATGTAAATCTCATTAAAAATGTTTGGAGTACATAAGTAAGACGGGATAACGATGAAAAAACGAAAATTTAACGCTATTGACGAACCTAAGACGGCAACTATGACCGAATGGGGTAAGCTGGATCCCAATCTTTTTAGAAAGTTATACGAATCGATGAAAAACAAATTTTTTTGTATTGCTAAAGGTTGGAGTGATCCCATTGACTATAAAAAAGTTTAATTTCTGCACATAATCCCAAAGAATTGCCAATGGATCAATTTGTTAAATCATTATTGAAAAGTGTCTTATATTTATGAAACGCCCAAATATTACTTTTTCCTTAATTAATATTATTTGCATAAACTAACCATCCTAAATTCTACTAAAACTTGTTGGTTTTAATGCTAAGAATATTATATAAAAAAACAACTTCGATAAAAAATGTATTTTCTGAAATATTAACAAAAAATGGGGTGTCTTATGATTATGAAACGCACCTTAGTAATAAATTATTAGCATGTAGTAAGTTTCGTAGAGATATCTTAAGAAACAAAAAAGTTTTCCATACAACATTTGATTTTTTTCATACAAATGGCTTGGGGTGACCTTTGACCCGTTTTTGGGTCCATCAAATGAACTCCGATCGGGCTCAAATTTTGCAGGTGTATTCTAGGGGTGAAAACGAATATTTTTCAGCCCGGCGCTCATTGATATCAAACAATTTTTTTAAAAAGGCCATCCTACAGAACATGTTTACTGAATAGCATTTTAAATTACATTATGTAATTGTTTATTGAATTATTTCAATTAATAAATTTATTAATAAAAAGTTAATTAAGGACAACCGATTAACGGGGCTGCTGCACAGTGGGCAAAAAACATGTTTGGAAAATAAAATATAAAATTACAATATGTAATTGTTTATTGAATTATTTCATTAGCAAATTAATTTATTAATAATTAATTAAGGACAAGCGAGTAACGGTGCTGCTGCACAGTGGGCAAAAGAACATGTTTACTGAATAAAATTTAAAATTACATTATGTAATGGGTTATTGAATTATTTCAACAAATAAATTAAGTAATTTAAAATTAACTAACGACAAGCGAGTACTGCACAGTGGGCATTAAAACATGTTTGGTAAATAAAATTTAAAATTACATTATGTAATTGTTTATTGAATTATTTCAATAAATAAATTAATTAACAAATAATTAATTACCAAAAAAAAAGTTTAACTTATGTAATTGTAAGTTACATAGCGTAATTGTTATTATTATTATTTTAATAAATAAATTGAGCAAATAATTTTATTAGTTACCAGCTAGCAGCTTCCCCCAGCTTGAATGACTATTTTGTTTATTTATCAAGAGTAAAGCAATTTTTAATACAAATTGACATCAAATTTCTAGGCCATATATAATATAATATTATTAAATTGTATTGTCAATCATTTTTTAGACAAGAATTGTGACATGACAAATTAAAAACAAGTGCTGGAATTTCATGCAAAAATCGGAATCTCTATTTTTGAGAGAGATCACAGATACCTCGTGCTGTATTTTGCACCTTTGCCCTATTTGCCCATTTTCAATGTGCACAAATTGCAGCGCCTTGTCCCACTGTGCAGCGTTAGCACGTCAGGAGTCGAAACTGGAGCTGTAGCTGTAACTGTGTCTGTAACTGTGTCTGTGGCTGTGGCTGAAGCTAAAGCTGGCCGAGAGTGTTTAGCCGTGTTGCATGTCTACGAGAATGGCCGTGTAACTGGCTTGTATCTTTGCAGTGTTTCAGCTGCGGATCCATCCACCCTTCGCTGACCACGTCGCTCCAGCGATTTTGTCAACATTATTCAAGCATAAACATGACCCAACAACGACTGACAAGCCAATGGGGGCAACGTGATGCCACGAATGGAAATGAAAGTGGAAATGGAAATGGGAGTGGGAGTGGAAACGGATTCAAACGAATCCGCAACGAGTGCTACAAATGGTGCAAAACGGTTGAAACAAGCATTTAAACGTCGTTAGGTCCTGTACAAATCAAGATAAATGGCCCCAGAACATGTGAGCCAACCCACTGTGGCTTGGGCGGGTCAACAATTCCAACGCAGTTGCAATTGGAACTGGACCAGGTGGACATTGGTTCATGTTTGGTTAGGACATTGCAGTAACTAGGAAACTGGAGAACAGGTGAATTGCTTGGAGCAAGCTTCAACTTTAAGCTCTTGAAAATTCACAAACAGTTCACAAATGATAAGAAAATAAAATTCATAAGTGAGTCAAAGATTCAGTTTATGAAAAAACATAAAATATGCTCGTCATATAACTAGCTTATGAGCTGTTGAGTTTTCCCATTAGTATGTAGACTCCTTTACCAATGCGGAAAGCCACAAACAAAGTTTATAGCTAAACAATTTCCGGCCGTGCGTTTACATTATTAGCATATTGACGAACGGGGCCCAAAAACTGTCTAGTCATAAAACTTTCGGCAGAGTCAGTATTTGGAGTATGTATTTGAGATGGCGAAACTTTTACTTTGGCATCGCACAAGTCAGAGCACATTATCATCGCCAGAGTTGCTCCTTGCAGACATGAGAGGATTAATCTGAACTCAACTGCGGAGTGGGATTCTCGTATGTAAAATGAAATTAAGTCACGGCTGAGTAAACATGCTCTCAACATTTTGGCTTTAAAAAGCCAAACCAAAGTTTGTTGCAGCTTTGCCTCACACAACCAAAAGCAAATGCATTCTTATTCAGTTTTTTTGGTTGAAAAATCAAACAAACAAATCTCCACAAGACAATAATACTAGTTCACTGATGTAATAATCTAACCATATTTAATTTGATTCTTGTTCATTATTTGACTGATAACATTTAATCAAGCGAACTGAGAGTGAGTTCACGAGGCAGCAGCTAGACATTTTAAAGATATAATAGTCCCCCAGCTTTAATTATCTACTCAGATCCAAACTATGCACATCATTTAACATCAAACGACGATGCAGCTTCATTTGCAGCATAAAACGCACAATTTGCCAAGCATTTTTAAAGCAAACAAATCGCAAAGAGAGAATCCAGAGAGTCGAGTCGTCAAACCACTTGGATCCTCAATATAAGGCGGAAGCAAAGACAAACATAATCAGCATCAAGATGCCACTCGAAAGTTCAAATACATTTGCTTCGTTCACTTTTGGAGGTAAAGGGAACGATTCCAAACAATTTCAGCGAGCAACAGTAAAAGCAGATAATATTCAATTAAGGCAATTATTACTATGTATTTTCAGTTTATATCAACATCTGCTTCATTAAAATCAAATGCAAATCGCTTTAATGATGAAATGCCAACAATTTGCTTTTCATTTCTGGCATTTCTAGCAGAAAAATGCAAAAAGTCTAAAAGTTAAATGAAGCAGAAAACAGTTCGTTGAGTCGACCTGTCGATACCCTGTCACTTGCTTTTATCTTTATAATTATGATCAGTCATTAAACTATTAATATTTCAAATTATCAAATAGCACTTTGAGGTTGACCAATAAGTGAGTAATTCATTTCTATTAAGTATTATTATATAATGCAATGAAATTATTTATATAATATCGAGTTTTCTAATTAATATAAGATTCTACGAGGTTTAACTAATTAGTAACAACAAACATTTTATTTTATTGTACTAAAAAGTGTCCAGCGACTTATCAACCCACCCTCGCAACATTTAATACGAACTCACATTGTGCGGAATTTTCAGGGGCCTTGACTTCACTGCTGATAACATGAGGTTTCAAGTATTGCAAAGCTTTGCTTCGACTCAACACAGAGCTGTTGATCTGATTCAGTAATTATCGGTCTCAAGCAGAAGACGGACGTGATTGTCTCAAAACTGACGAAAGATGCAAAAGTATCTGAAAGTGTTCTTCGTTCTGTTTATAATTGTGCCAAAATGTGCACTGAGCTTAAATTCAAATGTGGATAGAAATAATATCCAGGAGAAGATCGCAGAGAATGAAGCTATGCTAAAGAGGTTAGAGTTGGAAATCGAGCAAGAGGAGAAGCAGCTGAACATTGACAAAGCAAAACATGATAATCAAAATGTTATTTCTAATTTAGAAAATAAATTTAAAGAATGCGAGGCACAAACAAAAAATCAGGCAGATAAAACTCTATCTAACATATTACATGAGATTAAAAATATCCAATCAAATGCTCAAGACAACAAAAGCAACTTAAAAGATAAAGATGAAATAATCGCTAATCTGACAGCTCAACTTTCAATTCAATCGAAAACTTTGAACATTAAAATAAATCAACTCACAGAAGCCGAAATAGCCGAATTAAAAAATCAAGTTCAAAACAAAGATATCGAAATAAAAAATTTAAAATCATATAATTCGAATGCTGACTTAAAGCTCAGGGAATATGATTGTCAGATAAAAAGTTTAGAATCTAACATTTCTCAATTCAAAAGCTCCATCGATAAGAAAAATGCAGAGATATCAAATCTAGAGTTGTCTATCAAGCAAAGTAAGATAAAAGTTTACATTTTGTAATAAAATAATTATTACTATCCATTTATCTAGATAAACTTCAGTCGATCAAATCAGAGGATTTGAATATTTCTATAAATCAACTACAATCGAAACTCTCAATTTGCGATATTGAGGTAACGAACAAACAACAGGAAAAGACAAAGTTAAATTCTCAACTACAGGAGAAGGATAATTTAATTAATGAGAAGAAAAATCAACTAAGTAAATTATTCAAAGAGAAGAGTAATTTTATCAGAATATAACATATTATTTCTTACAGCAACATGCCAATCAGCTTTGAGCAAACTTAAATCTGAATCCGTTAACAAGGATGTCAGAATTGAATCATTCAGAAAGAATGCTGAAGATACCCAGAAATTGTTGAGTAAGTTTAGTTTGTAGCTGAAGCGATTGTCAAAACAATCATATTTATTTTAACCCATTTAGATCAATGTCAATCTAATAACAAGGATTGCAAAAAGAAAATCGAGGATAAAGACAAAGCATTACAGAAGAATGGCAGCGAGAAGAAATCAATGCTATGTATGTATCACTCAAAAGTTAATAAAATAAAATTCTATATTATTTTTAATTGATTCATAGCTGTCTGTCAAAACAACCTGATCGAAGTAAATAAACAGATTAGTGCCAAGGATCAAGAAATATTCGACGCAAAATCGAATCTGTCAAGTTGCAATGAAGTAAGCACTGTGATCAGAAATGAATTAAAAGATTGCAAACACAAAGAAAGTGATAGACAGAGAAGTCTGCCAAATACTTGCTTATCCTCAACAGTAGGACCTCAAGAGATAAAACTTGACAATTATGAATCATTCCAAGTGCCTTGTGAGTATGGTTGGATGATTATTCAGCGGCGTCTTGGTGGAAATGTGAATTTCAATGAGAGTTGGAATGCATACGAATCTGGATTTGGCGATTGGCAAAGAGAATTATTTCTTGGATTGGAAAAACTGCACCTAATTACAAATTCACAACATTACGAGCTAAAAATTCTCATTATCGATAACAATAATCGGGAGTTTACCGCTGAGTACGATTATTTTAAAATCGGAAACTCGGAAACTGGTTACAAATTAGAATCCCTTGGAAATTTTAAAAAGCAGGGAAATTTACAAGATTCCATGCGTAGCAATGAAAACATGTTATTTTCAACGTACGATAAGAATTTTAATACATATTACAATTGCGCAAAATATCAGCTGGGTGGCTGGTGGTTTCCTTCGAATTGTGGAGAAAGGTTAGTACGATTTTATCGATTCAGGCTCTTAATAATTTTATACTATGTTCTTACAGTAATTTAAATGCACAAAATAGCGTGATCTGGGTTCATACAAATACCAATACCAACAAACGTTTTTATGTAAGGTGCAAGTACGTGTACATGATGATTCGTCCACATTCTACGGTACTATAAAAAATTGGGTTTATACATATAATTACTCCATTAATTAAAATAAATATATTAAAAGGTTTTCCTTTAAACAAACCAGTTAAATCTGTCAGCTTAATGAAATTTTAGATTAAGAATCAATAAATGGTAATAAACAAGCTCCCAATATAGAGAGTAGAAGTTCTTTAAAAAACTAATGGACAGCATTATCGAAACTTCAGTTAGACGGGCAGGATTCTGTCCGGAAGCGACTATATATATACATATACATCCACTATTATAATAAAAACGTAAGTTTATGAAATTGCCATTGTTGATATCTTGTGCAACATTGTTATTATCTTCAATATTAAATAGGAAAAAAGTAAGTGTCAGAATAGAGGAGCCTTAACTTTGTTCTTTAAAAATATTCAAATATTTCAGTGTACAAAAGTCAAGACGTTGATTGCCTAGGCAACAATTTGTGTATCCTCTTCGGCACACACAAATAAGGCCAAAACAATGTGGAGGATAACCAGGCAATCGATAGCAAATTAATTAATATATAATCTCCTCGGTAGTGAGACATAATCCTAATTATCTGCCTGCATTCAATGCGAATTTCGCGCTCGACGGACCGGAAGGTCCGCTGCACATTGGAAACCGCCAATATTTTGCTTAGCATTGAGCCAAAAGCAATTAGAGGCCAATAAATGAGCTCAAAATGTGCAACTGGGGAAACACTGTGGAAAGGGTTGCCCGTCAGGAGGCTTATGCACTTTAATAGACTTCACATAAATAAACGGAATGAGCTTAAGCTCCGACCAAGAAAGAAACAAACAAATGTTAAATAAATAAAGGGAATTTTAAAAAAATAATGTACGCATTTAGGAGAGTGATAGAGACCCTCTGTTGGAGGATTTTAAACACGTTATCATCAATGTAGTTGTAACTTTAAGTTTAATCTGGATGAATTTCGGAACAGTTATTATTTTATTATTTTAATAAACATTTGAGCAGGAATTTATATGAAAATTATATAAAAATACAATCGTTATAATAAGCTTTGATCAGTTTTCGCATTTTCACAATATGACAATGTAAATACTTTTTTTTTGTAGAATTCAGATAATTTATTGTGAACAATATTTCTGAAAATAATCATATTTGCAATTTGAAAATCCTTTTTGGTAAATTCTCAAACGATATCAAAATCTTGTCATTTAAATGACTTGAACAAGCTGAGAGAATACAAATGCAAAATCAAAAGCTAGCAGGATAAACATATAACAAGTAGCCCGTACTAGAGCGAACATGAACTCAGAACACAAAAATCTGAGTGGTTGTGAGCCTGCCACTAAAGAGCAATTGAGAAGCCGCCGCTCAGGTGACGAAATGCGTCTTGAAGGTACGTGATGTGCCTGGCAAAGGCCCCAAAATGAAGGAAAGTGGATGCCGAAAAAGGCAAATCCCCCGCTGCGAGGGGTGGGGCTAAGCGGGGTGGCACATTAAATACGGCCAGGTCGGATATACCCAAATCCCCAAGCAGACAGACAGACAACAATGGCTGGCATAAGGTGCGAAATGTGAGGGGGAATCTGAAGTGGGAGTAAATGCAATCAATACGCATAGACGGCACATAACAGGTATTACGGGCTGGAGTATTATGTATTATATATAATGTGTAATGTGTAATGTATAATGCATGATGTGTGCCTGGACCAGGGTCTGGTTCTGGTTCTGGTTCTGGTTCCGGGTCTTGTTCTGGCTCTGTCTATGGCTCACATGAAAAATCAACGCCAAGCGTAATCTATTAAATTATCCTAATTTCATCACGCACCAAATCCCTTTAGCCGTTCTGCCATTCTGCCCCCCTGTGAAAAACAATAAAAATTTGCATAATATCGGAATAATATTTTAGCATTATGTGCATGACAAAGGTGCAGAAAGTAACGGTATTATGTGCCAGAGAGCCAGACATAACATACGCCAAACTGAAGATATTCGCCAGCTCTTTTCACGTCAATTCAGATTTCGTGGGGTTGATTTGTGTTTTTGGGGGAGGGGGGAATCTTAGATATGGCATGATAATGGCACATAAATGTGGCAACACATGTTGCCAACATTTGCAAACGCATTTTTTATACAACTTTGCATGGCTTGAGTTCAATAACAAAACTATTATTTATTCTTGTATAGCAGACACGCGGAGCAGACCAAGTAATTTATTTAAAGATGTTTTGCTTTGTTCCCTGGCAAATCTCTCCACTAATTACTTGTCTAATTACAGGGATTTTAACTGCAAATTAGCTGCAATTTGTTAAAGTCTTAGTCACATTTTAAGCAGAGAACGGAAGAGCAGGCGATGAAGCTTAGGAGCAGCATAAGCTGAAGGGAAAACGATTTTCTTTGAGGTAAAGCACGTAATGCTTCGAAGCAATTGAGGAAAACGACTGATAAGTGCGAGAACTGTACAGAGATTACTGATTAAAGCCTCAATTGTAATCAGCAGCTAACTTGAAAGCTTTTACGTGTATGTGCTTTTAAAGCTTCTTTCTTAGGTGCATTATTTAATAATAAGCTCATTTAGTAACAAGCATTCATATTTGACATTAGCTTTAATGTACTTTTAAAGTTCCATTCAATATTTTTAAACTTTTTATAATGTTTTTTTAATAAGCAAATGTTAGTCTCCTAACATATTCCTTCATTGAATTACACAAATATTAAAATATCTTAAATGTTTGCAATGAATACAAGCACATTTTATAATCTTAAAGATTCTATCCAAACTTAAATTTATTGAGCTAGAATAGCCACATCCATTTGGATTTGGCGTCAGTTAGTTATGCATTTTAGTTTTGGCTAGCTATAAAATTCAGATGCATAAATCTAAAAGCATATTTGTCTCCGATGACTTGGCGTTCTCTCAAGAGTCGGCAATAATTTATCATATTTATAAGTAGCTCCGTGGGCGATTGGTTCATTTGCCAAGTGGCGTGCAATGAACTCCCAGAAATGCTGGCCATAAAACTAAGCCAAATAAATTGCAATTTTGCTGCGTAAAGTTCTTTTTTTTATCATTGTCAGCATACTGATAGGCAAATATTCTCGCATAAGTTGTCGATGGATTCGCATATGTGAAGCTCTGCGGTTGAGCTTTGATGATTCGATTGGCAGGACGAGCCGCGGGACATTGATGCGTAAGAGAGCGTAAAATGAAAGGAAATTGAAATGCGGGCAAATTGAATTGGACAAGGACGAGCAGACTTCCCATTCTGAATGATGTGATATGCTTCGTTTAACTGAGAGAAACAGAAATGGCATTAGAGTCGAAGGCGAGACAAAACGCCCGCAAGTATGCAACAACTTTCACTTCGGGCAACTCATTGAGCTCAATCAAATATTCAAAAGCCAGGCGAGGAAGTGAAAATTTATGTGGACGGGGGAAGCTGCCTTTTTGACTTTCCAACTGTGAGTCTTTGGCCAATGCATAATTAAAATCCATTAAGTGTAATTTTCCAACTCTTTCGATTACTTTTTCTTATACTTACATATCTTACACTTTGGTCCTTCTCCCATGCAAACTTTTCTTAATGAATCCAATTGAATATAAGAATCGGCAAGTGGACCAATCGCTCGAATGCTCAAATTCAAAGCTCGAATACCCTTTAATGACAGAAAATGCTATGATATTCTCTTCATTATATTATTAATTTATCATTTTATCATCATTTTATTTGTTCAATTTTTAAAATTTAAATTTTATATAATCTATTTAATTATTTAATTTTTTATTTTTTTTTTATTAAAAAAAGAATTTATTATTGTTTTTTTTAAGAACATGAATAATCTTTTTAGCATTTCTTAAATATCTTACAAAGCTTATCAAATTTTATTGACATAAGCTCACAGAAAATTAGTTCACTTTGAACCATAACTATAATGTTTCAAAAATCTAAACAACTCTCTATATATCTCTCTGTCTACACTATATTGAATGGTTAGTTATTATTCTTAATATTTTAAAATCGTTGCGTTTCGATTGTTTTGATTTGTCTCGCATTTTGTGGATTTACTTATAGAGAAATCATTCGGTTTCAGGGCTTTGGGGGGTTGTCATGGATCATAAATTTTACAGCAGGCAAATTTGTTGGCCTCATGAATAGCAAAGTGCAAAATTCAATCAATTTGAGCCATTTACTCATTCGAGTGCTTGTGACCTGGCCACAATGGTCATTCACTCAGTGTGTGTGTGCGTGAGTGTGAGTGTGTTGTTGTGTGTGGCCTGTGTTTTTGACATACCTACCAGAGGACATCCATTGAAATATTTGAAAAGTTCATCAATTGTAAGAGTTTTCCAATTAATACACACACAAACAATGCACACACACACTCACACATATTCATGTCAACTCATTGGATTTGATTTAATAATGTGCACTCGGAATTTGTATGATTCAAAGTTGTTGTAGTTGTTGTTGGCATTTCAGGGGCTTAAAAGCTTGTTTATATTGTAAGCTCTGCCTTTCTCTCTTTCACTCTCTCTGCCCGTCTCTCTTTCTCTATACCCGCATCTCTCCCACTAACTGTGACATGCAGAGCTCAAAGCTAGAAATACACACTTCATTTAAATTTTTTTTGAGTTTAGCACACAGTAATTTAGCTTCCAATGACACTAGCCCCAGATAAACTAAACATCTAAAAAATAATAATTTAGTTTAACTTAAGTATATATTTATATCTCTTTTGTATTACTATACACTTTTTTTACGTCTATATTTATAATTAAGACATAAAAAAACACATGAAAAAATTTATTTTAGTTTTATTATTTTATTTATTTTATATTTTCATTTATTTTATTTATTTTATAAATTTCATTTATTTTATTTATTTCATTTATTTTATTTGTTTTTTTTTATTTTATTTATTTTTTTTATTTATTTTATTCATTTTATTTATTTTTTTTATATTTTATTTATTTTATTTATTTAATTTCTTTATTTTAGTTTTATTATAAAACTTATCACATTGATAAGAAATATTATTTGTATCACTTTTACCGCATTAATTCTCCTTTTTTTTAAGAAAATCTATTTTTGAATAAGTTCTTTCTTATTTCTCCTATCAGTTAATTTTATTGAGATAAACAAACTACATGTATTTTAAAGTTCTGCAAGTATAATTAAGTTGTCAATTAAAATAGATAAACAACAAGATAAACAAATGTCATTGTAAACACACAGAGCCCATTTCCAGACTCTTAATATTTTCTTTATGTGAGCGGCGAGTAGTCATCTTTTTTTTGGCCCAGTCATGCCGAGAATTGGCCATAAATGACCATTATTTGTTTATATAAACTGGAAATACTGTGGATACTCGTAGTGCTAGGACAAAAAGTCAATTTATGCCATAATGAACTGCAAACCGGTAAACTGTCGCCCAATTCGAGTTTATTGCCATTTAAACGGAGTCAACGACAACGGCAAAAAACAAACACACACACACACAGTCGAGGGCAAGAGATGAGGAGGAAGAGGTAAATGCATTTATTGATTTAATATCTGTGCAGCCTGAGGCCAATTTAATCATCATTTGTAGAAAATAATTAAAATTTACAATAAAAGGAACAGGCAGGCTGACTGCTGGGTCCAGCTTTGAATCTGGCTCTGACTCTGACTCTGACACTGGTTCTCTTTGGCCATGCGATCTCACAGTTTCGTAATGTTCACTGAAAATGTTTTAATAACTTGCAACAAAAATGAGGTGCAGTCACAGAGGTTGCTCCAACGGACTGACAGACAGACGGGCAGACAGACAGACAGACTCACAGACAGACCGACATCTCAGTGAAACTTCAAGGGGCAAAAACAGCAACTGCAACTTCGAGTCTCGCCTGCTGTCCCACAAGCAGGGCCCAATAAAAAGTAAGAGTGCCCTGATAGTGAGAAAGTTGTCAGCTAGAAAATACCCTATCGAAGAATTGAATGCCTGTCAATAATTTAGATTTTTGTATTAGAATCAATGATGTATTAGATCAAACCATCTGCAGAATTAACAGCTTGAATTTTAAGACATTCTTATCTTAAGATAATTTAAAATTTTATTAAGTTTAAATTTAAAAACTGTAATGAAAAGTATATAGAAAATATTGGAAAAAAATTAATATTAATTATTATGCTGGTTACACTTTAATTTATTGATTAATTGCAATTAAATATCATTTATACACCAAAAGCATACATAAATAAACATACTTAGACAGTCCTAAGGACACCGCTTGAGACACTTACAGGGTATAAATAGAGACAACTCCCTTGTCGTTTTGATATTACTTTAGCACATGTGAGAATTTCGAAATTCCTCGTTCCTTTATTGCGGCCCATAAAATGTGCTAATTTCGTTGACATTGCGCAGACGATTCGAAATTGTGCACAATAATTTTGTTTACTTTCGAAGTGCTTTAATTTTAAATAGCTGACGCCGCCCATAATCCACCACATAGTTGGACACGGTTTAGGTTTACAGTTGGCACAGCTCATAAATAAGCAGCAAACATGCAGAATTGGAGTACGAGGTATACAGATGCTAAGTGCTATTCATGGTATTTGGCTATTGGTGCGACGTCTTTTGTTGCCCCTTTTACGATGTCTAAATGCGAAGTAATACGAGTCTGTGCGTGAGTGTGAGTGTGTGTCTTTTGGTCTGGGTGTGCTCATATCCTATACAAACATATTGTAGGGTATTATGGAACGGAGTAAAAGTTATGGATACCTTCGCTGAGCTATCATATTTGAGTTAGCATTTAAATAAGTTTCGTTTAAGTTTAATTGATATTTATTAGTAACCATATATGAATTATTAATTTAAATATTCAAGTATATTTCTTAAACAGACTACAGAGTATCTTATAGTCGATTACTCTCGCCTGTAGAGTGCTCACTTGTTGTTTTGCTTTTAGTTTGGCTCGTATAAGTGCCATTTCAAGCTCATTAGTGGCCATAATTAGCCAGCTCTGTTTATGGCCCACAGACACCAAGGAAAAAGAGACACCAAAGACAAAGATACAACTTCAGACTGTGTTTCTGTAATGTAGAACATTTCATAGGCCACATGCGTTTCCTATTGCCCTTTAGAAAGTGCATGAATATAGAAAACTTATTTAAAATAACAGAAGATATAATGTATCTTTAAATGACAAATAACTCTACTGATTTAATGAGATATTTTTTATTCATGCGCTAGTTTTGTTGAAAAAATTGATATCAAATTGATATAGACTTCTAAGACAATTCTTCATTAGAAATAAAATAATTATTAGCATCAAAATAAACAAAAATATAAATCATAATCCCGATTTAATCTAGAAAACATTATAGAACTGTGAAGATTAAAAGATTAAACTATTT
Source organism: Drosophila recens (assembly GCA_037043495.1). Lineage (NCBI taxonomy): Eukaryota > Metazoa > Arthropoda > Insecta > Diptera > Drosophilidae > Drosophila > Drosophila recens. The sequence continues at coordinate 102,489 of JBAMBJ010001930.1, forward strand.
TCAATTGCAGAATGTGGATTTAACTTCAAATTCCTGGGAATTTGGCAACTAACTAATACGCATTTCAATAGAGGTATTTCATTATATGCCAACACCTCTGTGGGTATACCTATTATGTCTTTGTCAAAGGTAATCCCCCATTCAATAGGCTCAGACACTCGACCGTAAAGGGCATATGTGTTCCCACAGGGAACAAACGCACACAAAGCAAACAAAACGCAGATACTTTTCGGCTGCCCTAGTATTATATTTTACTTTTCTTTTATTTTGCACCATTTGAAGATTTTGCCAAGCAGTCTTATGAACCGGGGAGACAAGAGCGGGGAGAGGTGCTAAAGTTTATGGTTCCGTGCATTACAAACTGAAACATATGTTTATTGTCCGACTGCCTCGACGTTCCCCTCTGTCTGTGATTCTGGTGTCTGGGCTGCTAAAAAAATTGTATTTTTGCTGTCAGCGAGGCGACACCCAACGTAGAAGCTGCAACACTTCAAATGGCAACACTTCCCCTGCCCCCTCATCCTCTATTTACCCCCCTCTGAGTTGTCAACGTGCAAAAAGGCGAGTCGCTCATTTGTTTGCATTTAGTGCAAGTTATGCGTGTTGTGTGTGTGTGAGTGTGCAGTTGTTGTTGCCTGTTTTAGCCAGGTTGTCATTAACAAATGGCAAATTAAATTGCGCTTAAATTCTGACAGCTGCTGCAGTAGAATTTCTTCATCTCAATATGGGCACAATTTTATAAGATGAGTTTATTATAAAAAATAAGAATTCATTTACATTTATAATATTGTCAGAGAAATTCAATTAATGTGTTAATAATTGTGATGAAGTTCAACTTCAATCCAACAAACATCAATTTATCTGTTTATGTAAGTTTATGAGTTGATGTTAAAAAACGAGCATATTGCAAGCTTATTTTATTATTATTTATTTTTATTTTAATTTTTATTTATATTTTAAAACATCAAAACAGTAATAATATTAAAATTAAACTTTAACTATTTAATTCTTTTTTCATTATTTTCATTGCACATTTCTTAAAGTGATTTTTGAACATTAACAAATAAATTAGGAAAGTATATCACATTTTGTTTTATTTTTAACTTGGTTAAAAATTTAAATATTTTAAAATATGTAGTATGATAAAACTCAACAAAATGTAAATCAAATGATACATTTATTATTACTAACATTCAAATAACTTATTGAGATAATCAAATGCTTTAAAGTAGCCAACAAGTTGTACTTTCAAGTGCGTTTGTTAGAATTCTTGCAGGTTTGCAATCTGTGTTGTTGTAACTTTGACAAAGCACCTGCATTTTGGCAGCCAGCTAAGCCACAATGCCACTTAAGAGCCCTATCAGCTCGCCACGCCCCTGCAATTCAGGGCAAAACGGAAACTTTCTTGAATTGAAATTCTCAAGAGTGAAATAACTCAGGATTGAAAACGCCCACAAAATTCGAATGTGCGGCACTTCAATTAAATGCCCCAAAAAATCTCAGAACACATGTTGGGTGGCGTCAAACAAGGAAGGGGAATAAGGATGTGGATTGTCATAGAAAGAGAGAGAGAGAGAGAAAGAGAGAGGGAAAAACAGGAGTGTGTCGAATCTATTAAGGTTTTGACATTAGCATGAAAAACGCATTTTTCTTTTGGCAAAACGAAAACCCAAAATGCGAACGGAAATGTTTTAAATAACTTCCGAAGTTTCTGCGCGGGGGGAAATCAAGTGGGCAGACATAGGTGACAAAACATTCAACATCAATAGAGGGGAGGGGAAGTTTTCGGGGGGTTGACAAAGCTCGAAGTTTGCATTTCTTTCCTTAACTTGTTTTGGTTGCCTTTGTTATGCGGCATTCGAGGCGACACTTTGATTGAATAAAATTGTTAAATTATTTCATACACATTACCCGATCCAGCTATGAAATAAAGTCTGTAAATGCTGTCGATTTCCTTTTCTTTACTACGCTTAACTTTTCTCAAAAGTTTTGCATATTTATACAATTGAATTGTTTACATCAAAATAATGCTTGCCAAGGGTTCAAAGTTTATATTTTTTTTTAGGATAAGAAAAGTTTGTTATGCCTGTTCTAACGTGTCGTATACTTTATCAATTTTTATGGCATCCACATATTGCAAAAATACTTTGATTTTAGTTGAGCTTTGAGTTTCTACGAGGTGTCAAAATTAGTAGGAAGAAAGTGGAAGAAGTAGAGAACGGAGTGACAAATTGATAAATCAACTATAAATATTATTAATCGCTTTACGATTTGTGTGGAAATTAGAATAGAAGATACTGATATTCTAATCGTAAGTTGAGTGTGTGTCTAACTTGTTCCAAAATTATTTTTATGTTACATATAGTAAACAAAATCATATATTTAAGCTGTTTTTTTAATAATATTAAATTCGTAATTTGATTCTAGCTTATCAATGTATCTCCTCAAAATCTTTTATGTAACTTTGCCCATTTTGCAATATTTTTTGTTCAATTTCGAAATAAATGTAATTTGACAATTGCTTAAATAAATTATACTTGAATCACTTTTGCAGATTAGTATCTGCAAGTGTGTGTGTGTGTGTGTGTTGCACAGAGATAAGAAACAGACTCAAAGAGTCTCCCTAAATGTTCCCTACTTGACTCAATCTTATCCCAATCTCAAGCCATTTGAGCAATGAGAAAACGTAGACGTAAACGCTGCAAAAACTTGGCAAACGTCTGCGACACAGAAAGTTTTGTGAAAACTCTTGGCCCATTGACAAAAGTTGACATATGCAAAAAACACATACAAATTATCAGCACATTTATCTGGGGAAATAATGCACGAATGAAAAGTTTTGATTTATTTTTAAGCACAAAGTTTTTGCTCTGTCACAATTTTGATGAGGGTCCAAAGACAGACAGACAGATAGACAGACACGCAGACTCAAAAACAAAGTGTACAAATCGAAATACAAAATGCAAAATCAAAATCAAATATGACGGCTCCCCTGAGACAATGGGACCCCCAAATGAAGCCAATAGACAATAGCTTCAACTGACGGATTAACGTGCTTAAAACGTTAAAACGTTAAAACGCTTAAAACCTATTAACAATGTCTTCAAGTGCAAAAACTTTCTTTTGCTCTCCTCAGCAATCTAGCAAGACAGCTGCAATGGAGCTGAAAAGGAAGACAAACAAAGCTTATTGGATGAGAGAATTGGAATATAATTATTATTAAAATGTAGGGCGAACTTTGAGTATCATGAATTAAAACTTAAACTGAAACTTTTGAGATATTTTTGGAGATTTTTGTGCCTTTTAAAAATAACATTTTCATTTATTTATTAGTGCTAAGTATTTGAAAATTTTAATTTAATCTTTCATAATTTTATTTGTAGGAAGTTTTTACAAATTTTAATCTAATCTTTTATAATTTCGGTGATATAAATGCAACTTAATTTTAGTATTACATATATAAAATAATTTACAATAAATATTGTTATTGTTCAAGATACTTTTTCTATACTTTGGTTCAAGTAAAATATCTGATATTGACCATTCCCATTCTTTAACCGATGTCTATAGTGATTGTCTTATTTCGGTGACCTCTCCGCATCGAAATGTCAGTTGTATGTCTTTGTAATCGAGTCAGAGTGGACGGTTACATCGATTTATCAACATGTCAACATATTTAATGAGACGGGGTTAAGGACTTTTGCTGTTTGTATGTGTGTGCTTCATGTTCCATTCTCGGTTCTCAAAGCGATTCAATGGATTCGATGGCTGCCAACTCAATAATATGCCAGTGCCAATATTGCGTATACGCGTCGTAGACCAGTCGTTGTTGTTGTTGTTGTTGTTGCTGTTGTTGTTGTTGTTGTTGTTGTTGTTGTTGTTGATGTTTTGCTAGCTGGATTTGTTTGCAGTAAGCGGAAATAGTTGTAAAGGGGCATTTCAATGTGTACTCGTATGTTGTTGAAGTTTATATACTGGATAAACTGTACGACCAACTGACGTATGCATGTCCTCGACATAACTACACACACACAGACACATCTGCCATAAAAGCAAATAACTGTCGAATGTATGTGTATGTGTGGGAGTTGGGAGTTGGGGGCAGCTGACAATATGAATGGATGATATCGGTGAAGCAAACCGAAATAGTTGTCAGCGCATACAACATGTAACTCGAGTTGGAAGTCCTTGTTTATCCTGTCAATTGTCCTCTGCTGACTGAGCCGAGTCTCGTCACTGGGCCAACACACACATACCCACACACATACACAAACTTGCACAAAAACATGGCCAAATCCTTATCGACGCTTGGCTTGTGCCTAAGCCAACCGTTATTCGGGCTCAGTTCATAAATATTTTCCACAATTTACAGTAAAAAGCTCGATATCCACATATTTATATGTATGTGTATATATCCAATTGTGAATATTGTGCTTAACAGTTTTGCATCGCATTCATTGTTTGTTTTCTTGTGGTTTGTTCTGTTATTAAGCCAGCAGCTGTTGCATTTCACAAAATTTAATGAACTGTTCGCACACACACACATGCAAATAAATACACACACTCATATATGTGGGCAGAACAAGTGTATTTAGGCTGAAAGTCTTTCAATTTGCCTGCCAAGTTTCTTGTTCTGTTTTTGTTCTTGTTATTGTTGTAGTAGTTGTTGTTGTTGTTACTATTGTTGTTGTTTCGTTTGTTGCTGCTATTGTTGCTGTTGTTGCTGTTGTCCTCAACTATGCGAGAGTAAACAATTTGTGTTTAGGCGTCCGTTTCATAAATACAAATTAATTGGCCTTGGCTATTGTTGGCAGCTATTATTGTTACCACAAACCAAAGAGACAGAGAGAGAGAGAAAGGGGAACGAGAGTGTGACAGAGAGAAAGAGAGAGAGAATGATGAGAAGTTCACTTACATTACCCAAAGGATTCTCAAGCTATCTCCGATGAAACAACTGTTGAGCACAACAAAATCTCATTGATAATTAAACATTTATCAACATCTTAGTATGTAAATTTAATTGTTTATTTTGCAATTTTTCATTATCATTTATCAACATCTAAGCATGTAAATTATATTGTTTATTTTGCAATTTGACATCATCATTCTGTTTGATTTTAAACAAGCATACAAATATTTTCAAGTTTCATTCATTTTTAGTTCGCAATAAAAAATTGTTAAAAAATAATAATTTTTTTAATTTTTAACTCCTTATTTGTTACTTTAGTGTAGTTTTATTATTTGCGTTTGTTGCTTAATTCTTTTTTTGCTCTCTATTATAATATATTACAATCGTATTTGTTTTTTTATTTATCATCCACTTTTTTTCAGTCCTTGCTTTTGTCTCTTTTTTTAAATTATTACTCGTTACTTTTATTGTCTCACTATTTGTACTCGTTACTGACAAACTGGAAATGCAAAATATCCATAGATCGAAAATACATAAAAATTATTTCTGAAAAATATGTACACGTTTTAGGCCTTTTATGACAGAAAGCATATAAAGAGCGAATGTAAAGCGACGAATAAAAGTCGGAGGATGAATGAAAATAGCAGACGACAGAAATTGTGTCACCAGCTGCCGTTTTCCATCTTAATATTCGATGTCACACGTCGCAGACTCGCAACAGATGCGACCAGTTTTTGGGTTGAGTTTCTGCTGAACTTCCGTCTCAAATGGGGAGTCATGTTAACGGTTTATTGCTGAGCCTCGTGACCTAGTCTCGGCAGCAAAAAAGTGCTGAAAAACTGATGGCTGATAACTGACAACAAATGCTCAGCATTAGCAAATCTTATGACTTTACTCGACTTTTCACATTCTTTTTTTCGTACTCGTATTTGTTTTTTTTGCATAATACGAAATACAATGCATAAATTGGCCATGTAAGGGTCCAGTTTTCAAATGGTCCTGCATACGAAATGAGCTCGACCAGCGAGTGATATATAATTTTGGTCAGTCTTGGGCCCAGTTGAAATGAATATAATGAATGGTAGATGAGTGAATGAATGGCAGATGAGTGGATAGTCTGGTGCGCACGGCTAAACCACAAATGAAGTGATTTGTCTATAGACTCAAGATTGAGACATGGACATGAACGAATCTCAATTCAGTTGCCATTTCTCAGTACTCAGTTCCCAGTTCCCAGTTCTCAGTTCTCGGTACTCAAACTCTAAAATGCCAAAACAATTTAATGCTTCGTTGATAACCGCACATGTCGCTGGCAAATGACAGGCAATTGGGCGATAAGAACAGTTCCCAACTCAACTACCAATTTCCAACTCCTTTTACCGTCTCTCTCTCTCCTCGTCTCTTCTCTCGCTCTCAGTCACTTTCATTTCGCAGACTGTCAGAAAAAGCGGCCCAACAACAACAACAACAGACAAGGCCAAAAAGAAAAGTACACACAATTGTATTGGTAAATCGGGGGTAGTGGGGGTAATGTATTGAACACTGCGATAAACATATGAAAAATGCACATGCGGCGCGCCAAGTTCAATTCCAAGGGCCCAAAGTTTACGCCACTTAATAGAACTTGACGCAAATTCAATTACAACGTCGGTTGCCCCTTCCCCTCTCCCTCCCCCTCCCCCCACCATCACTCGTCCTCTTACCAACGAATAAGGCAAGCAAAAACTTGCTAAGAAATTTGCGAAAAAACGTTGCCGTTGGCTTCTTCTGTGGAAAACTTTTGCCCACCGGCGGCGGTTTTTTGTGTGATTTCTGTAAATGTTGTCACAGCCCTCAGGGCTGTCTCACTCTCTCTCTCACTCTGTCTCTCCTTCTCTGTCTATGGCATTTGGCCAGCATTGTAACTGCAAGTTTCGTACTTGCGGCTGTTTACCCAGCTCCCAGTACACCCCGGGGCAAGTTCCTTGCCCCATTTCGTTGCAATTAGCAAATAAAACTTGGCATATTTAAAGCGTCAATGAGGCGACGGCGCACAGTGTAAGATTTTGCCAATCTAGGGGGACTTTATTCAATAGCAGTCGTAATTTTAAAGCTATCGACTTGAAATTTGGAGTGAATGCGTGAATACCCCCAAAGAAATTTTTGGACTAAAAGTTTAAGTGGGCGTGGCACTTTAAAGGGCGTAAAATACGAAAAAATCATACATTTTTCATTATTTTAGCACACAAACTGCAATAAAAAAAAAACAAAATTTTTTATCAAAAAAGTATTAGGTTAGTATTTTTTGTTTTAATTTTAGTCAATTAAAAACTATTTTTTTAAAATTAATAATAAAAAAAAAATTTTTTTTTTTTTAAATTGATTATTTTTGTTATAGGCTCATGCTTTTGCTTGTAACTTCAAAATTATTGGCCGAATAAATAAAAAAATTGTTTTGTTTTAAAGATAATATATTTATTGAGAAAAAAAAATGTTTTCATATTTTTCACAATTTTTTAAATTAAAAAAAAAACAACATAAAGTTGATAAAATGGCTGGGCGAAATTATTTTTTGCAAATTTAATCAAAATCTGAACTTAAATCTTAACTTTCTTCACTAGATTGACCATAAAATAATAAATTGACGGTTTGAGGTTCAAGGCGGGACATCAATCTTATAATCAACACCTTTTATTGTGCCCTGAAGCCAACTTGCATAATTGGTCATAAATCTGGATATATCTCTCCTAGATTTACTCTACCTAGACTCAAATTCATGGCACATGTTTGATAAGTGCATTTTTAACTTACTATTATTAATATCATTGCCAAAAATCATTGTTGCGTGTTCTACGAGTGAGTTCAGCTTAACGGTTCGCACGTTGCTTGACCAAACCTCGAAAAATTCTGCGCGTGTTATTTTACTCATTGCTAAATTAAAGTGCTCAGGGCAAAATATGGGCAAAATGTTATTCCTGATCCTGATTCAGAATGATTTTCTTCAAACGATGTATGTTCTGGATGATTAGAATACGATAGAGTACAGTTAGTTTTTTTCTATCAAAAATTGAATATTGTTAAAAATGTTCTTACTTTTTGGCACTTATTTCCAACAAATAATACAAATTTTCCAGTCCACCTTTAAAGTACCTTTTTATTGCTAAAAATCAATAATGATCCAAAAATTATAGGAAAAATAAATTTGACTGCTCACAGTGACCACACGATCCAATTGAAAAGACTAAACATTAGCAACTGTAGCTCGTTATCCGATGCAGTTTTGCATGCATTTTAAATGCACCGGTTTAAGAACCGTTATTTTCTGAACAAAAATTTTTTGTTTTTTTTTTTGCTTGTTTTCGTAACATTTGAACATTTTTAAATTGGCTTCTAAAAGCTCATTGACCTTAAAAATATTTTGTTTTTTGCTTAAAGTCCCCCTAGATTGGCAAAATCTTACACGGTGCGGCGGCTGCCTGGCAAAAACTTTTGCAATCACTTTCATTTCGCTTCTTATTGGCCATCAAGCTATTGGCCAAATAGCTAAGCCAAGCTCCTTTTGTCCTTTACAGCTTGAAATTCAAAGGACTCTTCTTCAAAATTGAACACTTGACTCTAACTTTGAGTCATTGATGCGTTGCAATGGATCAGGCAGAGTTATACAATCTGAATTGATATTAAAGGTCCGTTCCGTAATTCACTTTCGCTTAATTTCCGCTAAAACATAGAACTTAAAATATGACAATAATACAGCTCTTGATTAAATAATTAAAATATTTATTTAAACTTAACTGATATATATACGAGAAAAAAGACTTATTTTTGAATTGAATTTGTACTAATTGAATAAATCATTTATTTTTTTGGACAATTGGTTTTTTCGGCCAAAAAATTCAACTTTGAGCTAGAAATTTGAAAAAAATATCAGAAATTTTGTTGAATTTTTCTCGAATTTCTAACGTTTTTTGTTTCTCAACTTTTTTGTTATTTCTCAATTTTTTTTTTGCTTTTTCACAACTTTGACACCAAACCAACTCTAAAATAAACTTTATTATTTTACCTAATTTTGGATTTTGTTGTTTTTTTTAAATTGTTTCTCAATTTTTTTTAATTTCATTTTTGTTTTTCGCGCACTTTTTTTCTTCTTCGTCATTTGGTTGGGTTGTTGTCTTGGCTAACAAGACATGAATAGCAGTTGAACAATGCGCCAACAGATGGCGCTTGCGTGACATTAAAAGGTTCGGAACTCGCTAAGTTTGTGAGGTAGCCAACCAACGCTAGATGGCGCTTGTTTGAACTTTTATAAAAGTGAAAAGAAAGCATTAAAAATTAAAACTGATTCGGATTATTTATTAATAAGTATACTTAAATTTCGCACTATTACTATTTTGAAAAAAAAGCAATTATGAATGTAAGCAATTGTAAATAATGGAAATATTCGTGGCTATTTTTGTTTGCTGTCCAAAAAATATATTATAATTAAATGAACAGCGAAACAATTTGTATATTTAGTTTTTTTAAATCGACATTTTTATTTACCATACGAGTATTTGCTTATACATATATGCTGTAATATTATTAGCTAAAGTTTTTATCTGCAACTGTTCCACTTAATTTTACTTTATTATTTAATTAAAAATAGTCATCAACTTTCTCTGTACAATATTTAAATAAATGCTATATAGTTCTTTGTAATGAAGTGTCAACTTTCCATAGGTCTTTAAAATTACTTATTCAAGTGCATTTGTTTATATCATGTTCAGAGATAGATAACTTTCCAATTATATATGTATGTACTTCTTTTGTAAACAACTTGTTTGTTTATTTATTTTCGCTTTTTCCGATAATTTTGAGTATGTTCAATTAATTACCAAAACTTAAGAATTATTTACTTATGAATATTGCTGAAGACGATATGAAATGGCACTGACCGAAAATTGTTATTTTATTGCACGACACCTGCTCATGGCTACACTGAGAGAAATTTTGGTAGATAATCTCTATATTAATATAATAAATTTGTGAGCGTGAATATTTAAAGTAAATTTTAAAAATAATTTAAATTTTATGTTTTTAAGAACTCAATATAAAGAAGTTAAGAGGGAAAGTTTTAGCTTTTAAATTAAATTAATTTTTAAATTAATGAATATTTTACATAAATAATTTTAGTATCAACTTTATTACTAAAAAGAGGAGCCGCGCCTTTTCATTTTTAATATTGTATACAAAAAATAATAAACTTGTTTTTATTACTTATGGAGAATTTAAAATTGAATTTATTTCTCATTATTTGCTGCCTAAAATTATATATAGTAGGTAACAATTGTACTTTATTTGATATACGTGTAGTATGTTATTAAAAAGAGCATTTTCCAATTAAAAAGAGCATTCTAATAGATATAACAAGTTATTTCTTATTTCTCGCTGTGTAAAATTCTAATGAATTACTCAAAATGCTTATCAATTTTAGCGATAAATTTTAAATTATCGCAGAGTGATCAATCCTGTGGGTGATCAATTCAGGCCTTGGGTATCGGGACCGGAATCGGGACTTATCAGCGAAGCGTATAAATATAGCTGACTTTCGGCCAATTGGGGTTAGTGTTACCCAGTCCAAGGGTAACGAATAGACAACAGTTTGGAAAGTTGCAAAATGTTAAAGTGGCTGCTGCTCGTGGCAGTTGTCGTGGCCGTGGTGAGTGCGGAACTGCACCGCATTCCCCTCCAAAAGAATCATCACCAGCGGAATCGCCAGCAGGTGAAGGCGGCAACTCGATGGTTGCATTCGAAGTATCATCCACAGAACGAATTCTACGTGCCGGACTATCAAGCACCCGACTATGGCTCGAATAGTCAGGAGAGCACCGATGACTACACATCGGAGGCACTGGTGAATAACCAGAACCTGGACTACTATGGGGTCATTGGCATTGGCACTCCGCCGCAGTACTTCAACGTGGTGTTCGACACGGGCTCGGCGAATCTCTGGGTGCCGTCGGTGCAGTGCCTGGCGAGCGACGTGGCCTGCCAGAACCACAACCAGTACAACTCGAGTGACTCCATCACGTATGTGCCGAACGGCAGCAGCTTCTCCATCCAGTACGGCACGGGCAGCCTCTCCGGCTTCCTCTCCACGGACACGGTCAACATAGATGGCCTGGCCATACAGAACCAGACATTCGGCGAGGCTGTTTCCCAGCCCAATGGCAGCTTCACTGGTGTGCCCTTCGACGGCATTCTGGGCATGGCGTATGCATCCATTGCCGAGGATCAGGTGACTCCGCCATTCTACAATCTCTACAACCAAGGCCTGATTGACGAGCCCACCTTTGGCTTCTATCTAGCCCGCAATGCCTCCTCCCAGTATGGAGGTCAACTGGTGCTCGGTGGCATCGACTATCGGCTCTTCGTTGGGGATTTGACCTATGTGCCCGTCTCCCAGCAGGGATACTGGCAATTCAACATGAACAATGTGGTCATGGGCTCAATTGTCATCTGCTCCAACTGCCAGGCCATTGCAGACACAGGCACCTCCCTCCTGGCCTGTCCCGGCAGCTCCTACACCATGTTGAACCAGCTCATCGGTGCTCAGCTCATTGATGGTGACTACTTTGTCGACTGCTCCACGGTTAGTTCCCTGCCCACGCTCAGCTTCAACATAGGCGGCACCAACTTCCTGCTGCCCCCCTCCGCCTACATCAGCATCTTCTCGGAGCAGGGATCCACCTTCTGCATGTCCAGCTTCACCTACATCAACACCGACTTCTGGATCCTGGGCGATGTCTTCATTGGCCAGTTTTACACACAATTCGACTTCGGGCAGAATCGCGTTGGATTCGCAGCTGCCGTTTGGAATTGAATTATCAGTATATGCAATTATTGGAACGAGAAGAAAACGAATCTATAAAAATAATTTACAAAAAATATACAAAAAAAAAATAAATATGCAAATATCATGTGAATGAAAACATTGATCTCTTATTGAGTTGCGTAAAATGCTTTAATTCATTCTCTCAAATATTTTCAGAATCAGCATCTTACAAAAATAAATTAATGGATGGTTCTCTATAGAACAATTTTATATCAGATACTCCATTCGTATTACTAACTATATCAACAGATATAAGAGCCCATCCTATTTTTATAAAATTGAAAAATTACTGATTAAATCAAATAATTGTCGAAAAATAAATAAAATTATGGACTGTTCTCTGTAGAACAACTTTATTTACGATATCATACTGTTTTTATCAAATTGAATAATGAATCATTAAATCAAAGAATTAACAAAATTGAGATATTATAGAAATGAATTAAAATTTTAAATTTTCAGCTCATTGTTTTTAATAACAGTAAACATTTTCTAAACCAAACTCAAACGGATTCCTTGAACAAATTAGACTAGATATAAAATTTGATATTGACGAAGAAAAACTTTAACTTTAGTTATGTTTTGTATAGAGAAACTTTTTGTTAAGAATTGTGAAGGAGAACAGTCATACATATGTGTCTACAGCGAACTTGTAATAAATATAAAAATTAAAACTAACATTTTAAATATGATTTCATAGATACAACATACAAATTCAAAAGAGAAAATTCACCTCGTCCCAAAATTGACATGTTAATAAGATTTGAGCCGAAATTATTTGATAAGAAATCTTTTCGCGTTAGTAAAATCTTTTTAAAAATGGTTTTTAATAGCATTTATTAGTAAAAAAAAAATAATAATTTTTTTGTATAATTTAATATCAAGGAGTTACAAGAAATAATCTTGCTGAGATTGAAAGTGATCAATTGATATCGATAAACGATATAAATTGATAAATAATTAATTATTGAATAATTCCTCGAGTTGTTGCATTATTTGTTGTCCGGCGATGGAGGCTTGTTGGCGGCACCAGAGCAATAATTGCCGCCATAGATGCCACGGGGAGTGCGAGGCAGTTGCTGTTGTTGTTGTTGCTGCTGTTGTTGCTGCTGCTGTTGTTGTTGCAACTGTGCTTGTTGCTGCTGCAACTGTTGCAAGAATCGTTGCTGCAACATTGCCTCATAGAGTATAGCAGCAGCAGCAGCATTGGTGGATTGTTGCTGCTGTTGTTGTTGCTGCTGCTGCTGTTGTTGCTGCTGCTGCAACTGTTGGTGCTGATGATGCTGTGTGGCATTCTGACGGATATTGGCCGCCAGCAGCTGAGCATAGACCTGGCTAATATCATTGGCATTGCCGCTGGCCATGCCATAAATGGGCATGGACATGTTGTTGGAGGCACCAGCAACCAGATGCTGCTGCTGCTGTGCCTGTTGCTGTGGCAGCTGATGGTGCAGCAGCTGCAGATACATGTGCGACAGCTCGTTGATCGAAGCGGCGCTCGAGACAGGAGCACGTCCCGCCAAGCCAGGATCTCCTCCAGTTGCACTCGGACCTTGCTGTTGTGTCTGGCTTGGATGATAAGCTGCGGACTAAAAAGAGAATCAATTATTGGGAGAATTTCAAATAAAAAAAACAATATTTCCGCACTTGAAGAGGGAATATTCAAGTACAAACGATTTTAAAAGCTGACTGAGTTCGAAATTACCAAAATTGAGAGCAAAAATCTTGTTTCAAGCTCGCTTTTAACAATCCCGAAAATCATAAAATATGATTTTTCTGGACTACTTTAAGTACGCTTTGGGATTATCTTAAATATGTAATAGATCGAATCATAATCATAAGCACACAAATATCTTGAATTTAACCCAAAATGTACTTGTTTCTAGTATAAAATATTCTCATATTTAATACATTTCATAATAATCTTAAAATTTACTATGATATTTTAAATAAAAGTATGTTTAATATAAAAAAATCTGTGGTTTTTGGAGATACAGTTGAACTTCCATAGCTCGAACTTCTATAACTCGAATTTCTCTCTAACGCGAACCAAAATAAAATTAATAAACTTGAGAAAAATAACTCAATAAGTCGAATAGCTCCATAACTCGAACCTTTTCTTTGGATAATAGCGATTCGAGTTAAGGAAGTTCAACTGTATTTTAACGAAACTCACAGATGTTATCCATATGCATATATAAAATATTCATATACATTCTGACTGAATATGGATTTGTTTGGTAAATCGGACAATTAAATCAAATATAATTTTAAATTTAAGATTGTTTCATACTTAATTAAAGAATGTTAAATTTGTATAAACAAAACGTTTTAAATTCAAGTACGAACATACTTAATTTTCGAATGGCTGGATGGATTTCCCTGAGTGTAACTTACGCTGCCGTGACGTGTGGCATGTGAGGCATGAGCTGCTGTGGCCGCTGCCGCTGCCTGCTGCTTGCGATCGTACAACGCCTTGGCGCCTCGCTCGAATCCCGGCGGTGGCTGCGCCTTCTGTTGACCTCCTGCTGCTGCTGCTGCTGTTGTCGATGCCAATAGGCAACTGGACTTGGTCGGCGGCGGCTTCAAGAACGAGTGCAAGTCGTCGCCGGAGAGGGCGTAGTGCTCGGCGGCCTTGTGGTAGCTGAAGCTGCCGTGCTCCGGATGCCCCGTCGTGTCGCCGTACAGTGCGTTCAGCACTTCGGTCAGAAAAATTGTGGTGGCCGCCGCCGTTGGCCGCCCGTTCCCCGTGTCGGAGGGCGGTGGCGGTGGGGGCGGCGGTGTCGGTGTCGCTGGCGGCAGCTCCTCCATGCGCACGGAGGCGCCTTGTGTGGCGTCCATTGGGACATTGGGACGCCAAATCTTCTTGGCCAGCTGCTCGTAAATGTTGGCTTAAATGATCGAAAAGGCATTTCAATCAAAGGGGGATTTTTATTGATTACAACTAAATTCGTCTTACGCTCAGCCGATCTCTTGGCGCCGTGGGAATCCATTGGAAGATCTTTGTGTCCAATATGAAAAGATCCCTACGAGACTCGCTCTGTTCAAAGTTGTAAATATAACTGGCAGTCGAAATTAAGTCTGTCTCAAGCTCTGATTTGTTTATCTCAATTGCAATTTGTTTATATTATTGAGCTTCTCTTCTCTTTTCTAATTATTTATTAAACTTTTCTCACACGCTTTTATTATTTCTGGTTAATATTTCGCAACAAAAACAAAGTGACATTTCCGTCAAGCAGACAGACAAAAAAGTTGCCGCAATTCCATCAACAGAGAAATGGGCAGCACTGGCAGCATTCAACTTTATGGCCAGCTCAATTTTTTATACTGGAATGACACTTGATTTCACTTAAAATCAATTAAAATGTATTTCTGAACGAAATTGTAAATTATCTAAAATAAA